>JBAMBJ010002223.1:0-48037 GCA_037043495.1 Drosophila recens | reverse complement strand
TATACAAGTACAACACATATTGTACTTGTCCGATCAATTAGTTTCAATGAATTTGTACGACGACGACGCTTTGTTGACGTTCCTGAGCAATTGAGGAGGGGAGTGCGATCCCCAGCTCCATTATGAGTACATGCAAACAAATTTGCATATTACCAGTTTGTTTACTTTTGGCTAAACATCTATAAAAATATAAATACGAAAGCACATTCCGTATAAATAATAATAATAACATCACTGCATTTAAAAATATTCCTGTTAATGATGCAATTACAATCTTCCTAGTGTCATTTTGAGGTTTTAATGAGCCTAAACTGCATTTTGGCCATACTATACTTTAAATGGCTTTTGAGTTGGCTTAAATACGAAGGTGTGGAATAGGGTGCGGCTCAGACTGCTTACAATTTCAACCTGAGTAAGAAGAGAGCTTTCGAAATGTTTCAAATATTGTTTGAGTTTATTTATAACAAGTCTTTGACTTTAATACTAAACAATGTAATAAGTGGATTAACTCGTGTAATCTCTACCTGCCTATATTAATATGATATTTTTGAAACTGAGCTGCAGCATGAAATATCTATGAAATTCAATAATGTAAATAGCAATATGGAACACTTCAGGTATTCCCATTATTAAAGCCCCCCTTTTTATTGTATGTATGATTTCCTGCCCACAAACAACACTGCACTGGAAATGTTTAGATAGTCCAATTTATGAATTTTGCAGACCTTAAATTTATTTGATGGGCAGCAATTGAATTAGATTTGAGTATGATAATATATAGTAAACATTTTTAAATCAATGTATGAGCAATTTATATGTGATTGACGAGTAATTTACATTTCTCTTTTAATAAGCTTGATTCAATAAAGCTGCTGAATTATTAGCCGCTTTTGAACCGATCTGCACTCGCCTTTAAACCGGTCGGTGTTAAGTTTACACTGCATTTCTTTTAAAGAAACATACTACAGTCTGTCAAACATATGTTTACACTTGGCAAGAAAAGAAAGAAAGTCCTGGCTTAATTTTATACAATATTAAATTGATTGATTTAAACCTTCTTAAAGAGTTCAACTTAAAATATAGAATTTTCCACCTGTTTCTAAATCTAGCTGAAAAAATAAGAATATAATTATTTTTACTTACTATAAATAAACTATTAATAGTTAAATAAAAAGTATGAAATTTATGCATTCATATTTTTCCAAACCAAAACTTTTTCTTAGGTAGTTCACATTATAAGCTTTGAATTTGGATAAATCTCTTTTTATTTAATGCTTAAACTCATGCATTGCTTACTGTACACACATTTATTTGTCAAAGATTCCAGCAGCTTATATGCGTGATATTTTTAGGTCCACAGTCTTCAGAGCCATGAGAGTGAGCTTAAATCAATTGAAGAGCAAACGCATTTTATGCTTGCATTTATTTGTAACTGTAAAGCAAAATAAAATAAAACAAACGAAGCAAACGAAAGCTCTGGCAAATGTTAAAGCTGCGTCGCCGTTGCGCAGCATAGAAAACGCACGCGGCTTAAGCCGCTACAGTGGTGTCCGAAATGTGGTGCCAGATTGCACGCAGGGCAGAGTTTAACGCTGGCTGATGATGCCCGCTAGACAAGTTATCAGCTGGCATCGCGACGTACGTTTACGACGCGTCGCTGCTGCTGCTGAGCCACGTTTGTTGTTGTTATTGTTGCTGTTGCTGTTGCTGTCGTCGAACAGATTGACGGCGACAACAACAGCGGCTTCGACCGTTGGGCTTGTTTGTGGGCTGTTTCTGTTTCTGTTTTAGTTTTCGCAACACATTCAAGCCGCACAGTCGCAATCACAATCGCCGTTGTCGTTGTCGTCGTCGTTGTCGTTGTCATCAGCATTGTGATCAGCGGCCTTTCTTTTGTTGTGTACATAACAAATTCAAATTCCAATTGAAATACATAAACAAATATACTATAAACTTGTATATATTTATACATCAACAGCAAAAGTGCTAAATTCTTATTTTGTGTAATTTCAATGTGACTGTTTGTTAAAAGTAGTGTATCTACACACATTCAGAAACACAAATTATATATGCATATATTTAAAATTCAACGCTTTGGCATACATATATGTACTTAATTGTTTAAAGATATTACGCTCTCTGGGCCTGGGGCCGGGGAATTGCCAATCAAAGAGCGTATCCAAAATTAGCAACGCCTGCGCAGCGAGAAAACTGCCAACAACGAGCAGCGAGCAGCGGAATCATCGGCAGAAGTTCAAAAAGCAAACCAAAAATCAAAGAAATACCAAATACAACAACGACGTCGCCAAAATGAGCGTCAAACCGATCAAATTATCCAAAATAGCCAAATATATTAGGAAAAAGGTAAATAAACAGACAGAACTCAAAAGCAAAACGAAGAATTGTACAAAATTCTTTGAAATTATATTTAGTTCGGATTTGCTCTGCGCTCAGTGCAAATCATTTTTCTTATTTATATTTACATTTTTAGCGCGCTGTTTTTTGTGGGTGAAAGTTTAACTAAGCGAAAAGTGAAAAACTTTAGCCACATATGCGTCTTAAAATCGCAAGTATTTTGTAATCGCAGCGCGTTTCGCAAAACTTATGGAAAAAACAAAAATAAAAAATAAGAAATATATATATTCAATGCCTTGGCCGTAAATGACGATAGCCCAACATCAAGTGTCCATATTGAATAGTGCACAAAACTGGCAAAACCATCGATAAGATTGTCGCGTTGCTCGCATGCAAATTCAATTTTGCGCCATGTCCGCCAGCAACAACAACAGCAACAACAACAACGTCAGCGATGCCCCTGTAAATGGCTAAACAAGATGAGCTAAAGCTATAATTAGTGCCTTAGAGAAGATGGGCCAATGCCCATCGCCATAAGTTGCCTCATTGCCCCATTAAATGTGTTGCACAGACACATATTGAAATTGCCATCAATTGGCTTTATAATAGTGTCTATATAGAAAGCGACAGTTCCCAAGACAAATATCTAATTGCATTTCTTGATCTATATAAACATATATTTTTAAGTATTTAAATCTATAGTCCTGAGTGACTGACTGCGATTCAACGTGTAGGCCAAACGGTTAAGCGTAGAAAGATTTAATTTTCACACAACATAGATGAGAAATTTTATCTAGCAATAAGACGTTGTTATGCGAAATTCGACCTGTAAGTGGGTCAAATTCAGGGTCATATAATATAAAATTTATAATTCTCACTTTTACTCGAAAAGTCCACATTTCCTTTGTTTGACAAAGAGGTTCTTCTACTGAATATACTTTTTATTTTGTATAAAAAGGTGTCTCGACACGTTTGTTCACATGTTTTCTCCATATCAATTTCTCCACATTTGTTTTAGTCTTTTTTCTTTATCTTTGATCACATTCAATGCCAACACAATCAGTGAGAGAAGATTCAAAGTATTTCATATTATTTTGTTGTATTTTGATGAAACTCGCTTTCAAAGGCAGCCAAAAATAAAATGAAATTTAGTTAATGTGAGTTATACACGACTAAAGAATACACTATAAAGACATTTTACAATTATAAGCTCAAAGATTTTCATCAATTCAATAATTTACAAAGGAATGTGACTTTATTGTCAAGAACTTTTAAAGAAAATAATATTTCAATGCCTATTGTCTTTTGATCTACATTAAGTCTATAATTTAGCGCAACTAGCTTCTTTTTTATATGGCCCATAATTAAGAGCTAAATTTAAGCAGCTGGTTCAACTGGTTCTCCAGCTCGGAATGTTGAATTTGAAATATTAAGTATACGTTAAGTGTGTGTGTGTGTAAGTGGGGAACATTTGACATTTCTTTCACCTTTAACCAAATGAGAGACATAATCAGGGCCCTACAATTAGCGTATTTAATTTGTAATTTCACTGTAATTACATTTAATTTCTATAGCTTAGTTGTTTGTCTGCACTCCTGGCACAAAGGCGAAATTTAATGCGCATTCGCAGTCAGCCAATTGTGAAGAGTGCAAGTTATACTCGTATTATGTATGTGGCTTGGATTTCAAATGTTATGTATTTGTGAGGAAGGTGTGGCAAATGACGGCATCTGTTATTGTTACTATTAATTGGGATTGTTTTAGCTGTACGTGAAAGCGTCACCTGTTGATCAAAAGCATCTGAAAACTGTATGCAAATTATATAAAATAGTTTAAGAGACCGTGCTCCATAATTAGAAAAGCTCTGCATTCTTATAACCGGAATTATAATATATTCCTATGGTTAAATATACAAGAATGCTCAAGTTAATTACATATGTAAGTGCCAGATATATTCATATTACTTTAATCTGTATTTTAATTAAAGGAAAAAGTTGAGCTATAGCGTATTTTACAGTCGTTTTAATTAGTCCTGAGTCTGAGTCTGCTGGGTCTTTGTTGTTTTTTGTTTAATATATCACAAAACAGCTGTCAATCTGTCGTCTGACTGGAATTCACTCATAATGGACACTGAAATATACAGATTACGGGGTTATAAACCAAAAAGACAAGGGATCCGAAAGCCGGATAACATAAACACGTGATTACTTCATCAGCATTTTTGGAGGTGATTGTTTATCGTCACGCTGGCAGAATATTCGTATGCCAAAAACAATTGTATAAATAATAAAAATAGTTTGGGAAGAGGTCAAACTACTATGCGGTTCAAGAGTTTATGTACATATCGCATTTCAAATGCGATTAATCCTTGTTATTTCTAATTTACGCCCACAAATTAATTTGGTCCGTTGTGTGATAACGTGACGAGTTAATTTAAATCGCAGCACATCTGGTAATATTAAAACAGAAACCTGTTCGAGCAGCACTTTAAACAATCAAGTTAACCCACAAAAATGCTCGATGACAACAAAAACAACAACAGCCTTGGCCCAGCGAAGCGACAGCAACAAAAATAAGTGTAAAGTTTATAATTTTTTTTTTTTTTGTAATTTTTTTTTGGGCCAAAGCTCGTGATGCGTTGGCCGTTGGCTCTGAAGCAAATTGCCGCCAACTCATGCCCCAATTGTTGGGAACCTAATTTGCAGCCCCTTTAAAGCGTCAACAACCTGCCAATAAATTCATCATTTGCACTGTTAACAGCAATTAGTAGCAAAATTACGTATACGCATCGCTAGCAACATGTTGCTGGCAACAAAAAATCTGTTATCGTCACTCACCCAGTGCCAAATGAAATGTGTGCTAAACAGTAGCAAACACATACACACACATACAAAAACTCACACGCCTTCTTTCTATCTAACGAAACAAGAAGCAAGAAGCTCGCAAGTTGAAAAAGCTCAACTAAGAGCGCCCAAAATAGTTAAGAGAGCACTTTACACAGACTGCTGCCTCGCACTCTCTCGTTCTCTCTCTCTCTCTCTCTATTTTATTGAACTTCTTTTGGGCCACTGTGTGCGCCGCCTGTTCTTACATTCAGTCATTCCGTCAGTCAGCAACTTGTTTTCCAAACACGCACACAGCTGAAAGGCAAAAAGCGAAAATCTAACCCTGATAGAAAAAAACAAATAAAATAAATATATTATATATATTTAAGCAAATGCATTGCACAAATGTTGTTCAAAGTGTATGGTGTGTTGTGGCCAAAGTAAACAACATTAACAGTTAGCTGTGAACGTGAAACAAAATATTGGAAAATCATTCGAAAGGCATAAAGCGTGATAAAAACTGCGGCAACAACACAGAAGCACAAACAACAAAACGAAAAGAAAAAAAAGTCGTCTCGTGGGTCACAAGACCACAAGCAGCTGTGTGGGAGAGCAAGAGAGCGCGAGAACGAGAGAGCGCGTGTGAGCGCAAATACAAACTCGGAGAGCGGTGCCACGCAATGTTATTGCTGAGCACAACAAAGCTTTTACTCACACTGAAGTCCATAAAAGTTGTACTGGTCAACGCTGTCTAAGCTTTGACTGACTTTTGAATTGAGCTCCGAATTTTTGTTGTTTTTATTTGTTGTTGTTGTTATTGTTATTGGCAACAACACAACATGTGGTTTGCTATCGCACTGTTTGCAATTGCCGCTGCTTGCGGAGTAGCTGGTCGCAAATGGGGTCGTTATTTGTACCTGCACTATGGACGCCACTTGCTGCCACGCTCAATGCTCACAGCGAAAAACCGCTCGCCCACGCCGCCCCTCTCGCCCACCAAAGATGATCAGAGCTTGGAGGCGTTGCTCGACGAAAGCGGCGAAATGCACGAAACGGTGAGTGAAGAGGAAGCACACAGGAAAAACAAACCGATAAAGCATAGAAAAGAAATTATGAATGTTGCTAAAGAGTGGCAACATTTTCTGGTTACAGAGTTGCATTTGTATCAAATATTTGCGCAACTTTCAAAATACTAATAAATAGAAAACACCTGATTTACGAAGTGAACTTAGGAATTTGAAAGTATTCGATGTATTTATATAGTCATTACACGAAACTATTGAGCAACGTTAAACTAAACTAGTATGAATAGAATATATCTAGTACTCGAGTGCAGTTGCATCATTATGGGATGCACGTGTCTTCTATTATTATGGCAGATATTAAGTTTTCGAATCACATTCTCTTCCAAACTAATTATCTGTTTCTGTTTGCACTGATGTGCAACTATTAAAACGTCATCATTACGTACTATCTATCTACAATACATCTTGTCAGTATTGTTGTACAGGGGAAGTCAGTTCAAGTAAGTGAACCCAATTTGTCAGTCTGTCAAATGTCAACCGCTTTAATTAGCCCCCCATTTGAGTGTGGGTCAATGCGCTCAGTGATGCCCTACAGGGGCCTACCTATAGATATACATATATATCTTGTTAATGACTGTCTCAAAAACCTGACAGCTTTATAGTGTAATACCTTTTGTTTTACATCTGTATACCTATTTAGCTGTATTATTGTCATTGCTTAAAAGTGTATGTTTGACTTTGACAAACAGCACACCTTATGGCCTGGCCATAACTAACCGAACGCACCCAAGAAACGCACAATTGGAACTAATTAAATATTGGTCTAACCGGAAAATAGAAAGAAAATACACAATGCGAAAAAGTGTACGAATGTAACGTGTGCTCGACTGGACAAACTGCGCCACACTATGAAATTACATTTCACGCCCTCTTTATGCACTGAGGCAAAGTAAATGCCGATAAGTTGACGGAATGAGAATGTGAAAGTGCAAAAGGGAATTACTTACTTAGTTATGTTCGGTTTCCGTTTCTTTAACAACCCTCTTTGGTACAGCATTTCATTTTGTTCTGATAAGAAATTATGAGCACAAAGCATTCAAAAAAAAGAAGAAAAAGAAAACAATGTATTGTACAAAAATAGAATAGCTTTAAAACTGCCCGTTTAACTTTGAAAACAATACGAAAAAAACTACGTACTTTATCTAAAATATTTAAGGTTTTTTTAAAGGTTACTGAGAGCTTGACTGCAATTAACATAAATCTTTTTATAACCTTTAGCTGAATTCATTGAAATGCAGTATGAAATGATCAAAGATTTGTAGATCTATTCTCATTTTTTTACGAAAGCTAAGATAGTTTAGTTTTAACTGTTTATCAATTCCCCTTTACTTTTAAAGCTTGTGTTTAGAAAATTAATAATAAAGGAATCTATTTTTCCAATTAACTGATAAACAAATCTTCAAAGCTTTGCATATTTAATTGTTTTTAAATTTCCTGTTAAAACAAACAACATATCGATAATGAAATCTATACTTTTTTAAGCTCTCTTTTTTACATCTCGTAGAATTTAACAAATAAGTTAAGAAATCTTCTTTTCAACAAAAAACATTAAGATTTAACATTTTCTGTTAAAATATTCTAACTTCCACAAAAACATACCCTGTTCAAATATCTATACAACTCAAGGCGATATATAATTGTCAAGTTCCGTAAATCACACTTTTTATTTTGCTTTATCTTGATCTTTTCTCTTTTGCGACTTCTTGACGAACTTAACGAAGTAGCTAAGAAGTCTAGAGTCACTTTGAACATCTCTCTTAAAATCTACGAAATTACATGCCAGCAAAGATCTCTTCTCTTCTTTTTCGACTTCCTGACGAACTTGACTGCATAGTGAAGAGTCTTTGGCCTGACAAGAATATACGAGCACATATATGAACAAATATGCAGATACGCAAGATACATAGTCACATTTAGTTACGCTCTGAAGCGGCAGTTGTCGTAGTAATTCTGAACCATTCTAGAGCCTGTAGAAAGTTTCGAGTGTCGCTTGTTGTTGGTGTCTTGCTTTTGTTTTGCTTTGCTGATTCCCTTTCGGCGCAGAGAGAAGTGTTCTATCAAATTACTTATAGACCGAGCTCAATACTCGTTTGGCCGGCTTGTTTGGGCCTTGTTGCTGTTGGCTTCGCTTTGGTTTGAGTTGGCATTTTGTCCACGTTTTCTGCTGTCTACTTTTTGGCCCAGACATTTGGCTCTCGCATTTCAATAACCAGTTGATGTGGAACCGTTGTAGAACATGTTTGCCGCTCCACTCCAAGCAGCCAAACATAAGGTATTTTGAGCCAAAAAGTGACTAAGTGCAACCCAGAAAATTGTTGATCAGTGTATCCATAAATAGGAGTTCGGCTTTAACTTGGAATCGTGTTAAATGTGCTTTCCATTATGAATGTCATCATCTCGTGAAATTAAATAAATTTCACAACAATATTTGTTTTCCCGATTTGTTGTTTACAATGATATTTCTCATTGTTGGAATTTTAATCAATTAGAAGTTTACTATTTATAATTACCAATAAATTATATTATTCATAATTGTTTATTATAATAGATGCCCTTTTAAATAACATCTCGACTATCTTATCAGACAACAGAAAAGTTTTGCAAATTAACATTTTGTTTTTGCGTAGTTTGTATTTTAAATGAAATTCGCATTGATAAACATCAAATTTGTTGGAGTTGTTTACTTCTTAGGCCAAGTTAAGTATCAGGAATTATTCATTCCTAAAGTATGTCAGATCTGATTGTTGTCTTCTTTAAGCAGCTAATTATTGTTAATAATGGAAACTTTCGGAACTCAAAATTATCTTATCAAAGAATTTCCCATTTAAATCATAAATAAAAAGCATTATACCCTGTACAAGGGTATAATAGCCATAATATATGAGTTGTTACTTTCTCAAATATCTATTTAAAATCAGGGGAATCTGCTAAAAGTTAGTCAAGTAATTCTTTTGATTTTTTTTTGTATAATATTGGGCAATGATTGTTATTTAAAAAAAGATATTAATGCCTTAGTAAAATTTCAATTTTTGAATATAAAAAGAAGTAGGTGAATTTTTTATTTTCTAACAACGTTAACTTGATTAACTGCATATGTTAATCCATATCCTGGTCAGCATTGAGTTAATTATAGATTTCAAGTTGCCTTTTAGCATATGGAAAAGATTTATTGACAGTCAATTGTTGCCCCTTTGGCGCCACATAGAATCGCTAGAATCTTATCATTGGGACTGGAACAACTTTCTAAGCTGCCCACAGATGCAGGAACTACGAGAGTGCATTGATTTCGATATTATTTAAATATAAAAAAAAGTAAACAGTATACGTATCTGAAGTCACCGTTGTCTTCACTTCTGGCTGACGTCATTTCACAACTGACTCTAAAACTAAACAAAAGCAAAGTCAAACAATGCACGCCATCATTTTAGTAGGTAGACAAAAGTTAAACAAACTATGTACTCGTCAAAAGTCTAGTGAATAATTAACGACTCAGAGTATTCCCAGTAAATATAAATATAACTGAAGGCTCTTTATCAGAGCATATTTGATAAGGACTGAAATATTCCATCTTTTTATTAGTATATATTAGATATTCTATCAGTAGAATATATACCCATCTTCAGTGGGTATTAATTAGAGCTGCAAATGACATTTTACAGTTTAAGCTGCTATAGTGGAAAGTATTCGACTGTGAAATACCCTACACAGAAAGAAGTTTCATTGACTGACTTGTGTTTACACACTTTACAGTTGATACTACCTTATCTAACTGTTGTTTAGAGGGTATGGAAATGCTCATAAAATACCGGCAGGCAATTTTCTTGATTATTATTTATATTTTTATTATATTCGCCAGCCTTCCGACTCAATTCAGTTCAAAACAAACTCAAACTTGACTCTGCCGCTCTCGGGCAAATTGTGGCAGGCAAACAAAAACAACAAATTATATATTTTTATTTATACCTACATATATACATATAAATTTGTTAAGTTTGTGTTAATTGAGCGGCGACGCGTCCGTCTACCAATAAAAGGCCCGAACCAAAGCAGCAGCCAGTTGTCGGTTGCCAGTTGTCGGTTGGCTTTTAAACGAGATACATTTGAGGTCGCACAGTGTAGAGTGAAAGATACATTAGCGGAGTTTTAAATACGATAATATTGTTAAGTGTCCCACGTGCCGCGGTGGCGTATACTTAATATATTTAAAATAGATTGACAATGTGCGAGCTGATTGTCAATCATACGCTCAATCATGAGGTACTTACGTAGTATAAAACATATAAATTATTAAGATATAAATCGCAATGATGTACAAAACAAATGATTCATGTGAAATTATAAACAGTGTCAACTCTACGAATAACTTGGTGTGTGCGTGTGTGTATGCGTGTGTGTATCTGTGTGTTTATAAACACTCACAATATTCAACTCCAATGCAAAGAGAACAAAACTGGTTACCAGACCAGAAATCTAATCGCATCCATATCCATATTCCAAATTGTCATTGACGTTTGACTTGCGAAATTTGTTTATAAATATTTGTTAAAATTTACAATAAATCGGTTATTACTTTATACATATAAAGTAAATATCTGTTCATACTTTTCACGCTTCAATTCGTCGAGTTTATTGTCATTTCGATGATTGTTCTATATAGTATTTGAATAGACAGACAGGTAATTATAACAGCTAGACAAATGAGTTTTGTATATTTGACCTCTTTTCGCTACACTGTGAGAAATAGAATATATCAATTGGAATTTTTGACTTTATCACTCTTTTTTATAAATTTGATATTGCTGCTTAACAATATATATTGATTCAAACTAGATGATTACAATGTGTACAGATTTCGCCTTCAGTTCAGTTAGTCATAAGTATTGTGATATATCCAAGTCCATTATCAATTCAGAGCCAATTTGAAGCGAGGTCGATGCCAAGTTGTAGATACTTGCAAACGGGCGCCAAAAAAACTAGACGACAATTGCATAAATTTATGCAATTCATGCATAATAATCAACGGAACCGAATAATTGATTTACTATTGGTGACTCCACAAAAGATCTCTGAATGGCAAATTGAAATCAAGGCGTACTCAACGTCAAGTGTTTTATCAATCGATCAATTCATCAATCTATCGATTGAACAATCGATCCACTGACACGAGTTGCAACATCGCATTTGAGTACACTCTTCTAGAATTAATTTACATAACTTTGAGATGATTTTTAGCGCGATTAATCGATTGTAAATAAGTTTCAGTTAAGATCTGTCGAAATTCGAGGGAGGGGATTTTCTAATCAAGTTTCGTCGTCTAACAAAGTTGCTAATGGTTCAAGCACGTTCAATTTTATAACTTGTCGAGTTCATGGAAATTATTATGAGTAGTCCATGGAATTGAGTGTAAACGCATAAAGATGAACTACAAATAGAGTAGAGGCCATGAAACAAATATGATTTGGGATTTGTTTACATAACTCTACAATAAATATCTATAATGCCGACATTTTGCTCAAATAGCAAATTCAGAACAGACAATAAATGACTCGTTTCAGTCAATTTAATTATAGTTGGGTCTATTTAAATTGTCAGCTTTAGACACGCCTTCATTTAGTTAAATAGTGTACTTAAAATCGGTTATTCCCATTTCTACTGATAATATGAAAGCGGGTTATTTTAACACCTTTATTTATGATATGCTAAAAATGTCGTTTATTATTACTCTTCGGGGGTTTGTCCGCCAGAAGCAAAAGCTACTTTTGTCAGTATTTTCTTATCGCGAAAGTCATCAAACACACTCATACATATAAGAAATTGCGCTTAATAAAAACAATAATAACAACAATAATATGACGACACTTATTTAGCGCCTCCCAGCGATTCCCGTTGACGTTGACAACTCAATTTTCTTTGAGAAAATGTGTCACTTGCGTCTAGAGATGGGCACGGGCCTCCTTCTTAAGGCCCGGCCCGGCCCGGGCCCGAAATAAATCTTTCTGGCCCGGTCCAGGCCCGGCCCGGTCAAATTTTCAAGAGGCCCGGCCCGGCCCGAGCCCGGTCAAATTTCAAGAGGCCCGGCCCGGCCCGGCCCGATTCAACTATATAATTTTTTTTTTAAAATAATTGAATGCCAAAAAAAGTGTTTATTTTATTTACTAAAATCTAACAATTAATCTTAATAATTCAACAAAATTAATATTTACACAATTTTATAAAAAAAATATTTTTTTTTTTAATCGATATGAAAAATTGACTTTTCGGGCCTACCGGGCTTCGGGCTTTTTGCTTAGGCCCGGGCCCGCACGAAAAAAGCCCGATTTCGATTTTCATGCACGAAGCCCGGTGATTTTTTGAAGAGGCCCGCGGGACACGAAGCCCGGCCCGGCCCGTGCCCATCTCTACTTGCGTCCCTCAAAAACGGCAGACGAAAGTCCACAGCCCATCGCAATTAGTCAGAGTTCGAAATGAATTTCACATATTTGTCAAATCTTTTTGCTATCGTTAAAGATGAAGGGGGTGGGCTAAGATTCCAGTTTGTCTATTAAATTATTGTGCCGTTTTTCTAACTGTTTTTAATCGTGAAGTTAAAAAGACAAGCGGTTAAGGCTATATTCGAGTTCCCGACTATAGGATACCCGTTACTTTATTTAAATTTGTATAAAATATTTTTTATTACATACTTTTAGGCTCTTAAATTTCTTAAAAACTTAAATCAGGCATTACTATCGATCTGTTTACCCAATTTGGTTGCGATTAAGTTGAATGATAGTGTATAATATTATAAAAACTAAGCGTGTGGTGGCTTTTCGCGATTTCGAGGTAAAATATTTTTAAAAAAAAAACTTGATCTGTCTGTATTGAAACTTTGATAAGTAGAGGGTATAATAATTTGTGGATAAAATGTTTTGTTTCGAATATAAAAATCAATATTTCCAATCCAACAAATAACGATATAAAATAAACCTGCTGAGAAGAGTACTACATAGAATAATCGAAAATTTATTTTTGAAATTTTTCAATCAGTAAGCGCTGAAAATATTCAGATGTAGTTGACAAAAAAGCCCAGCAGTCATATCAGTTTTAGTATTTTTGTATCAGTTCAGTTTTATAGTCAGCTCAATCGGAAACAGTTCTCGAAAAATATATTTTTGTGTAATTTTTCGCTTTGTGAGCTTATTCAAAAGTGTAAATTGAGTCGATCGTTGTCCAAATTGAAACGTACTTCAAATACGCAGTGTGATCTACAATAATAATAATAAAAGCAAACTCGAAAATGAGCGCACCCAAGAACTTCAGTTTGGGGCAGTTTGCACTGCAGAATGTCCGGGCTCAAAGTGGATTTGGCCAAGTGTGCAACTTGTACAAGAGTCGCACGGCGTCGGCTGTGGCAAGTGCGGCAATAAACAATAGTAATCACAATGGAGGACGCATCAGCAAACTGATTGGCGTGAAGAAGACGCTGGTTAATCAGATGCAGGGCATGGCTCAAAGCTCGAGACCCAAGATGAAGTCTCCGGCCTTGTCGTCGGCCTTGTCGTCGGCCACCAGCTCCAAATACAGCATCTATGGCCAGACCAAGCTGTTCTCCTCGATGAGCAGCCTGCCCGGCCGGAGCAGCAGCAGCAGCGGGATGAGTCCATCCATGAACCACAGAAGAGGCCTCTCCCACATTGGGCCATGTGCGAATCCCGTGCGTTACATTGTCCATCAGCGTTATCATCAAACTGGCAAACTGCAAGAGAAACGCAACGAGGACATTGCCCGGGACATTAGTCAGTCGATCAAATCGGAGCTGATGGATGTGGATTCGAATACCAAGAGACTCATCAGTTGCTCCAACTCGAGATATGCGAATGCCAATGCGAATGCCAATGCGAATGCCACAGCGGACCAGGAGGAGAGCGACCAAGAGGAGGAGGAGAAAGTGCCGACTAAGTTCTCCTACGATCCCCTTGAGGGCTGGAATCATCCTCGAGCTGTGAAAACAACGGACGCGATGAAATATGCCGAGGACAAAGATGATCTCATCAGGCAGTGCAAACCGTTGCGACGCAAGTCAAGGAACATACGCTACAAGGACGAGTCCAACAATGTGTCCGTAGTTAGCCAACAGTTCGTCCAGCCGAGCCGCAAGTTGCAGTCCCAGTCCAACAAAACCACCAATAACAAGAAGGTTGGACAGCAACGAAAACATCACGATCACATTCTTGATGCCGATGAACTAATGCCAGTTCCCTCCAAGAATAACGATAAATTCGCTGAAAATGATGGTTATGATCGAGCTGAGGATGATCGCAACATGTTGAGCTCGAAGCACGATGATGGCGACTTGGGCCGCATGGATGGGCAGCATTACCAATCCAAGATGTCTGCCAATTTGATGAGCGCCTCCCAGCGAGTCATCAACAAACAGTTTGAGGGCTATCGCAAGGAAATGTCCGATTCACGCAACAAACTCAAGCAAATCAAGCTGGTCAAGAATATGGTGAAGGCTGTCAATCCCTTGCCACTAACGAAGGCATCGAGGCTGCCCGGAGTGCCCAAATACCGGCCCAAGATGGTCCGATCAAAGGAGCTGCTCAAGGCGCCTTTCGACAAGACAAAGTCCAAGACAATGTCCCAGACAATGGCAATTGCCAAGGCAAAGGCGACAAGTAAAAGCGCCGCTCAATTGTGGAAGCGCAAGAAATCGGATACGGCGACCATGCTGGACAGATATGGACAAGACTATGTGGACAAGTTGTTGGAGAAACCAAAGCGCTCCCATTCCATTCTACCCTACGAAAAACCAATTAAGAAATGCGTCTCTGGCAATAGGCATATAATGCCACAAGTGCAAAAGGGCGAAAAGCGTCGGAATCAGAAAGCGTCGGATGAAACTTACGCGAATGACAACTTGCAAAATGCAATGCAAATGCCCGTTGAGTACTCCAAGGAATCGGCGGTGCAACGTTTGGGAACGCTGGTCGAGAAACGTGCCACATCCTTCTTCCAGCAAAGCCAGCAGCGTGCACGCCATTAACCCAACCGAACTGTTCGGTCTTAGCTGCCTGCAGTCGCGTAGCTCTACAGATTATATCAAAATTTTAAAATTCACTGACTGAATTCCGTGCGATACAAAGTTTGATTGTTATATTGAAAATCCAAACGGCTCACTGACTTTGTTCCCCTAAATTGATTATTGATAAATGTATCTATTATTCATTTCGTCGAATAAATCAAAATTGTCAAGTAGATTGCATTGTTGGGAATTTTCATTACGGTTTTATAGATTTGACGACTCATTGTTGCCGAATTTCATTTCGTTCCATTCGTTACGCCGGTCCAAACTCTTTTTATATGTAAAATAGTTTTATTTTTTAATAGTTTACTACGCTCTGTTGTCAAATTTCTTCTAAAGTTTTATTCGAATCCTACGTTGTTGCCACTTTTCGTAGCCAGGCTACGTTGTCAAATTTCACCATGCACTCGTGTCTGTTCATCGATCAGCCAATCGAAGCTCAACTCCGATACTTAATCATTTAAGTTAGCTCAAATTCATTTTCAACATTTAATCAGAGCTGTTGCCAAATTTCACAGCATTTCAGTGTTGCTAACCGCATTGTAAAATATACATACAAAACATAAATTTGTATCCTAAGTGTTTTAATTTTTTTGAACTTTAACGTTTTATTTTGTTAGCTCTTGATATCAAAACCTAAGCGTGCATTTTAATTTGTAGTATCTTGAGTTGAATCCAAAAAATATATATTTTAAACGAGACAAGCTCACAAAGACACAAAGACAAAATGAAAACAAGTTACCCGAAGACCAAAACACACTATTATACAAAGAAATAATTTAAAATTACCCAAAACAAATCCAACCAATCACTGACAAATAAATATTTCTTAGTCACTGCACCAGAATTTTAAAGTTTTGCTACACCCAATCCAAAAATATGAAACGTATATAAATATATTTATTTATTTTTAAATATACAGGCCAGTTCCGGTTTCCAGTTTATTAACATTTCAATGGAAACAGCTGTATTTGCTTAACCCGAATACCTGAAAAATTAAATAGGTTGCAAAATAAAAAATATGGCAAGCATAGCTTTTTAAATGAACTTCTTTAATGGCAGCTACAGGATAAAAGTTATTTATAAATCTGTTCTGAAAAAAATGTATTTTCAAAAAGTTATTGAATCTGTCTAAAAGATTGCAAGTCTTTTTAATAAATACTAAATTTCAGTTATGCCGCCTTTTCTTTCCAATGAGATGATTATATCCCAAGAATATATTTGATATTTTAATTGTCGTCTGTTAATGAATTAAAGTGAAAATCGGAACATGCTGGATTATTGTTTAATTTATGGATATGTATTTTGTTTTGGTTTAGTTTATGTATTTATTGGTAAATTAGTCAAATTGTTGCACATTTTTACTAATTCCACACAATTCGATCGTTCTCCAGGTGCTGTCTATGAGCACAGATGAATATCGCAAGACATCACTCTTTGCAACTGGTTCCTTTGACCTGGATTTCCCCATACCAGATCTGATTGGCAAAACAGAGATACTCACGGAAGAGCATCGGTAAGTAGAATTCCAATTAACTTATTGTGATTGCGATAACTTTGCAAGTATTTAATAACTGTCATTATGAATTATTCATTTTCATTTTAGTGAAAAACTGTGCGCCCATTTGCCAGCTCGCGCTGAAGGCTATTCGTGGTCCTTAATCTTTAGCACATCGCAACATGGTTTCGCCCTGAATTCCCTGTATCGCAAAATGGCTCGACTGGAGAGTCCAGTTTTAATTGTCATAGAGGATACGGAGCACAATGTAAGTGAAGTTGAAGTTTATCACTAACCATAAAACAATTAATTACATTTGTGTCTCTCTTGTAGGTATTTGGTGCTTTGACCTCCTGTTCGCTGCATGTGTCGGATCATTTTTATGGCACCGGCGAATCCCTGCTCTACAAATTTAATCCCAGCTTCAAGGTATTTCATTGGACTGGCGAGAATATGTACTTCATTAAAGGAAACATGGAGAGTCTTTCGATTGGCGCTGGCGAGTAAGTATACGCCGTGTAGTCTCTTTTATGTAACTTAAAAATTAATATTACTATTTTATCTTGTAACTTTTTAGCGGTCGGTTCGGTCTCTGGCTGGACGGTGATCTGAATCAGGGTCGCTCGCAGCATTGCAGCACATATGGCAACGAGCCATTGGCGCCACAAGAAGACTTTGTTATCAAAACACTCGAATGCTGGGCATTTGTTTAAATGAATTTGTGTTGAGAACGCATTCTACATGAGAAGAGTGAAGCCTACCTATTTAATTAATTATATTTATATATATAAATATATATGTATGTGTACTAAACAAAACAAAACAAAAATTACAAACAACCTGAGAATGATATCAAAAGCTAACGCGTGTCGAAACAAATAATAAACATCAACAACAACAACAACAACTAAAAACAACTATAACAAGCAAAACATTTAAAATTGAAATCACACGGAAAGAAACACAAAGACGAGAATAAAAGAAACTCTAACCTTAACTTCAAATGTAATTGAATGCTTGTAAAATTGTAAATGCCTGTGAGCAGAAAGAAAATTGCTGTATGCGTTGAAACGTATTAATTATTTAGTTTTTATATAACATATTACAAAACGAACAGTAACTAAATTATGTATTAGACTTAAACAGTGAGAAAAAAGCAAAACAGATCGACAAAAAAACAAAAGCTAAACACAAAAAAAAAAGAAAACAATTGAAATGTACACTTAAAGCACACGACATTTGAACATAAATATCATGCAATCACACACAACAAAATACACACACCACACACTCAACACACACACACACACACACACACGCGCTTACACGCATTTAAACTTAAGTTTTATTATCAAAAAATTATACTAAATGAAATGATGGTAAACCAAACTACAATCCAAAGCAACAAGCTTGCAATTTAATTCAATTTAATTGATTCTTTGTTTTGTATTTGGTTTAATAATTTTAATATACTTTACATTTAATTTAAATTTGATTCATGCCTTTTATTTTCTCTATAAACATGTGCAGATAGAAACGAAAAGAATGTCGATATAATTTTAGTGCAATGCTCCCAATTTTTGCAAGTGAAACGAAAATATTTTTTTATTGATTTAACATTTTAATGTAGAGCAACTGAGTGAGCGAGAGTAAGAGAGAAACATATAAAGGCAATTAATTTCTTTAGTTTTAATTATGCTAATAATGTTGTTTTTAATACAATTATACTAAAAAGAAACAACACAAGATTGAGAAATACACAATATACATACTACAACAATTACAAATCCCAGAACTTTTTACTTGGTTTATTAGCTAATACGCAAATTGGCCGATTGGCCACTGGCCAAAATAATTGATGTCTATGTTGGTTCTTAGTATAGAGTTGATTTGTTAAGACTTAGTACCACGGTTGGAACTTATGTGTCCAACACTGACTAGTAAAAACTAGCGCCTAAAAGTGCGCTACACTTTTGTTGAGACGCAAGTCCAGTTAACGATTAGTCAAAGGTTGCATCTTCCAGAGACACTCACACATATTGATTTTAATCAGAGATCTAGCTGTATATCTACATACTATGTATATGTTGGTTAAATGTTTATTGCATTATCTTTGAGCACGCCACGCCCACAGACACAAATTTCTATATCTGCAGCTCCAAAAAAAGGAAGAAAAAAAACTAAATAAATATAGATTTGATGGAGCTGACGGTGCAATGGTTTTGAAAACTTAAATGGCTTTATATCCCTTTTGAGATACAATTGAGTATAACTACTTATAAAATATATATATAAATATATTATATTATATACATATATACAATGTATGTACAATGGAAGTAAGGAGTAACTATATGTAAGTGTCATTTTTGTGGTGTATTTGTGTAGCGACCCTCGCAACCCATTGATGTGTAATATAAATGTTGTATAGTCTCCCAATTCAAAAACAATGCAACTAATAAACATATTCTAAATATTTGAGACACATTTAAAGATACTACGATACATATATACATACGTACGGACATTTATGTATGTACTTATGTCATAAAAACATACATTCATTAATATTTGAGAGAGCAAAACAAACGAAATTGCTGATATTTTACACTGAACCGAGTTCGAAAAACAGAAAAACTACAAAATTTTACTCTAATACTTAATTTCATTTTTGTTTTTGGTTTATTGGAAATACTAATTATTAACACACACACAAATTTTTAGCAAAGCATTTGCAGGAAATGTGAAGAAACCAATTTCAAACCATTAACAATCCCAAAACAAAAGTTATATAAAAATAAAAAAAGTAAAAATACAAAAACAATGTAGAATGCAACACTTTAGAGAAATTTAGCTGAAACTTTTTTGCACCCCAAAATGCTTAAAAAAAAAACTAAATAAACAGGTACACACACAAATATATCTAGACAGTACCTATACATATGAACATATATGAAGCATATATATATAAATAATTATGGAGACTCACGCCAAACTGTTTTTAGGTGTTATTTGAACCGTTGAGAAACAATATTTCTGTAGCTGTGTGTAAGGCAAACATCCATACATACCTATGATGTACTTATAAAACCTATCCATAAATAATATATAAATATTAATATACCTATGTGTTTTCCTTGACAACGCATGAGTTTTGTGAGCTTTAAACACAAATGAAATCAAAGAATCCAATTGAAATTGAAATCAAGTTGAAATTAGAGTTGTAATATGAAATCAGAAGACTCTCCTTTAAATTAGAAAAAAAAATAACAAAACCCCGTCAATATTTTGGCTTATTTACAGAGCAAAACACAAAGAAGGAATACAAATATTTGAATGACATTTAGCTAAAGTCCCAACTATGCGCAAAATTCATAAACATATAAAATCTTGAGACCAAAACGCGTTTACTATATAAATCTTAATATGATATGAAAACAAATACCAATTATAAACTCATGATCTTGCACACTTTTTGAGGCCCATATGGAAACCAAAATAAAATGAAATATATTCGTATAATTTGTAAATTAAAGAGACGAAGTGAATTTGAATGCGCCTCGCAAACTTGTTTGTGGATCGGGATAGGAATCGGGATCGTTTGTCAACTGATTTGTGCGTCAATTACACATGTCTCAACAGATCCTGATACGCGATTATTATATGTATGTATATGTATTATTCGTAATATATAATTCAATAATTTGGTAGATGTGGCTACAAAAATATGTATGAATATAATGTATGTTGTTGAATTCGTAGAAAATTTTGTTGAGCGAAAGAAAATTTTTTGCATTGTAACTTCTGTCAATTAACTTGTAGACTGTAGAATTGCATATATATGTATACTTATAAAAACAAGTGGAAACTGAAAAAACAAAACAAACGCACATTTTGTTGTTGGAATAATCAAAAAACAAAAAAATACATATAGTTGGTCAAGTAATTTTTTGGTATAAAAAAGAAAATGATTTATATATATAATTTATTCAGCCGAAACTCTGATCATTTTGCGTTTTTTTGTTTTTTATATTATGAAGAGCTTGCTTTATCAGCTTTATCTGGCAGTAGAAGCACAAGAGATACATATAAAGAAAAATAGATGTTTAATTTTAATTCCTTTCCTTTCAACTTGGAAAATATCTCAAAATCCTTAATGAACGAAATGTCCCAAAATCTTTAACATGAATCTTAATGAAGATCACAGTAGCATAAGACAGAAGACAGAATACCAGTGCGTAGCAATACACTAACATAAATAGGACGAGATTGATATTGAAGGCGAAAGAGAAAGCATGTGGATAGTTAAAGGAATAAAAAGTTCAAGCAGAGAAATTTTTATTTTTCCACCGACAAATTGCAGGCAATGAAAAAGAAGTAGAGACGACAAATTGTTAATATACTTACATACAAGATGTATATACATAGATATGGCAACTAAATCGATCGTGTACATATACGTATGAGATATGCATACAAATATTTTTGGATAAATCGAAACAGGCAATGACAGACACAGACACACAAACATACATACATATATATACGAATGTAAAATGCAGCAATGCCAACAATTGCCAAGAACTAAACTAAACAGTTTCCAAATACATACAAACATAGTTTAAATGAAAATTGTAAATGTTGAAAGAATTAAATATTTTAATTCATATTCGTTTGGTTGTTCGTTTGTCGAATGCATAGATACGAATTCAGTTCATATAAATATAATAGACCACTTACATATAATATACACAGCTAACGCGAAATAAAATCATGTGTGCTACTTGTATCGCAACAGCTTAAAGGCGAGGAGACAGAGAGAGAGAGAGAGAGAGAGAAGAAATGGGGCACACTGGCACATATGTATGTAAGAAAGAGAAAGCGTGGCAGATCTGAGAATGTACTTATATATAAATACCTACATATATACTATGTGTAAATGTAAAGACATTACAAACAAAAATGAACAACTTTTCTGAAAAATAAAATGTATATTCAAATATCAAAAATAATGCAGTTCTTATTACCAATTTACTTACTTCATTAACTTGTTTCTTTGAAATTAAATTGCATTTTTTTTTGGATAATTTGCACAGTTTTTCATTTAATAAAAAAATATATGTACATATGCATAAAAATACATAATTGATCATATTTGTTTTCTATTTTTCTTTTTCTTCTTGATGAGGCTTATAAACGAGATTTTTTGATAAAGTTTCTTGTTATTTTTGTTATTATTTTCGCTATCTATGATGAGTCGACGAATTAAATGAGTGGAGTTAGTGAGGGAAATACAAGACAACCAAATTATATCAAATAAAATTTAGAATTTCTTTAGAAAACGTTGAGATGGGAAATCAATCAATACAAATTGTTTCTCTTGTTGAGGCTGCATATTAGCTATAATACTTTGGCAGCCCGAAACTGAAAATAAACTACGCGAAAATCCTGATAATTGACTGTACAACTCGTATATGCACAAATAATAGTAATAGTAATAATAATAATAGTAATAAGAAATAACAATCAACATGAGGCTGATAAGGCAGTTAGCTAAAGGTTAATGCAAAAATAACTAAACATACGACTTAGTACCTACAACTAGCGTTTTAAATGACTAAAGGAGCTTTGATTCACATTTTTATAGGTCAGACGAGTGCAGTTTTTGAGGCTGAGGCGAAAACAAAACAAAGGTTTCCAGGCTCTTACAATCTTCCTTGACTACACTTTAGATTTTTGTAGATTATGTACTTAAGAGCTAAATATAAATAGTTTTTAACTAGCTTTTTACAATGGGTAAAATAATTTACACTTTTTTTTGGTTGCCCAGCATCGTGTTCTGCCCATAGTCACAACATATGGCCTAGAATCTAAATATATATACATATACGGGAAGCCACAAGGGGCGAGAACGGACTACGTGCAAATCTCATTGCAGGAACTGTTTGCCACATTCGCATTCAGCGCTCCACTTCCCGTGCTCATACTGGCAGGTGTCAAGGCTTTGTTCGCCGACAACGCAGTAGATGCTGATGCTGTTGTTGCTGTTGATGCAGGGGAGATGGAGCTGGAGCTGGCGCTGGAACTGGAACTGGATGTTGCGGCTACTGCAGTCACTTTTGCTGGTGCGGGTGCGGGTGTGGTTGTTGAATCAGGTTCCGCCTGCTGTGCAATGGAGCTGACATTGTTCGTCTTGCTGTTCTCCAGCTTGGCACGATTCAGCGCCTCCTCACGCTCCTTGGCATCAAAGTACCAGACGGTGATGGCGTAGCGGGTGCGATGCGCTGGCTGCACTTCATGTGGATTGCGTATATCCGACCAGAAGAATATCAGGCGATCGAATTTGGGTTCGATATCTGCCACTGTTGTGCCAGGCGTGGGTCGAATCCTATTGAGAGAAAAAAGAATAAATAAATGTTGTCTGTCTCTTGATTCCCTTAAATGCAATCATTTGTTTTGTTATGATAACAATTACTAGTACTATTTCATGATGATTCAGTCAGCTCGGTAATTATCTATCTATAATGTGCTTAAATGACTCTTGACTAGTGTATTTGTAAATGATGTCAACACTTCTCGGAGATAATAACCAGCAATAATAGATAATAGCTATAAAGGGCTGACAAACATACCGCAGTATGCCGCCACTTTCTCGGGCATCCCAGTTGATATTCAGGTAGTATATGGCTGTAATGACGCGTCCGTCTTTGTTGGGATTGTCCACATGCATGACATAGTGTGTGCCAGATCCCGGATAGCAAGCAACCATTGCCTGGATAAATTAAAGCAATACATTAACTAAATATTCTCAGTTATTGATAAACAATTTGACTTACTCTCGTCCGCTCTCGTATGTGATAGTTGCCCAGGATGCCATTGTCCTTCATGGTATTCACACGATACACGACTGAATCAATCTGATGAAGTATTTATAGTATAAGTCACTGGTTGATTGGATTGTAAAGGTGTTAAAGTGGCTTACCTGATTGGTCAGATACCAGACGTTACTGCAGCCAGGCTCATTGCCGCCGACCCATTTGATTTTATCACCCCGAATCTTATCACCGCGCACCGCCGACGATTGCGTATCGGTTCTCATGTTGTGCACCAATTGGCCATCGTGGAAGGCGCCAGCGTTGTACATGCTGCGCACCTCGTTGAGGATCTTGAGGCCCTTCTCCATGCCCAGAAAGTCGTCCACCACGGACAGTCCATACTGGTTCATGTCATTGATGATGTTGCGACACAAATCCTCATAGCGTCGTTCACTGTAAAGAGATAATCACAAAAGTATCTGTTACAAAATCTGTTGATAATCAATCTCATCTGTAATCTGACTAATCTTTGGATTTGGGAATCTTGTGTCACCTTGATTTATTAACTTAGTGGGAAAAGTTACATTTATTTATATCCATAATCTCAGATATATACATATGCAAATATTCGATTGCATTTAGTATTTTCCTTAGAATAATTATTATGAATATATCTAACATTTTACGACTTTTTTATGATGTTAAACCCATAAAATTATTGCCATTTGTTAGACATGTTTCAGTCACGTAGTCCAAAAACCCACAACATACACACAGCTACCCAGAGAGAAAGAGAACCCTAGCGATATTAAGAGAGAGAGGGAGAGAGAGAGAAAGGGAGAGGAGACGGGTATACGCTAAATTCTAAAATAAATAAAAAAAATTTGCAAAATTGCACAAAAAGTAATACATGACGGGTTCAAGAGCAATGAATCAGGAAGTGATAAAAGGGACCCGAAATATTCAGGATTTCTGAGATTTACCTGACCGGCAAAATTAGAATAACTAACAATTTATTATATTAATATATATTGTATTGGCAACTATAGAACTTTGATTTGAATTTAAAATTTGATATTATGCTCAACTAAAGTGTGCTCGCTTTTCAAATGAATTACATTTGTTAATAGCTCCGATATTCATTAGTAATTACCGTTTATCCAAAAGTTCACGAAAATATTGTTCGGCATTCGCAGGATGCGCCGAATGCTTAAAGAAATTTTGGTAATCCGTTGTTGTGGAGGTAATCATTTTACGTTTGTTACTCAGTTTATAATCTTGTTGTTCACTTTTCTTGCCAATGTCACTGCACTTAGTTTTTGGTTCTTGATGCACAATTGAATGTTTTGTTCTTTCAAACTGGCAAATCGGAAACGACTCCGGAAGCAATTCACGCACAACTGATGAAAGTTTCAAATTGCCTGCTAGTTTTTATATGTCCGTTTGAGAGCGATTGTAAGAGAACAGGTAAACAAGAGAGAGCTAAAGCCGGCTGTGTTTATCGTACACGAATTTATCTCTTTGGGGGCAAAGCAGTGTTGGTAAGCGTACATTAGTGTGAGTAACCAGCTGTAGTTTATCGTTCTCTTTGTTGATTTTATAATTGTTTGTTTAATTGCGAATTGCAGCTGTTTTGTTTTTGCACTGTTCAGGTTCAGGTTTGTTTATTGCTGTTGCTCGATTTGTTGCACTGCTTCTGTATAAACAAACTAATACTGACTAACTGCGAGTTAACATAAATAGCGACCGTACGCGTTGACCGCGCGTTCACGAATGCGACGACGGCAGCCGCAGCGGCAGCCACGAACTCGATCGACGTCGTGAAGATTATACATAGTGTCTGTGTGTTTGTTTGGTGGTGTTCGGCATGGGCCTGGGCAGCAAGCAGCTAGCAAGATAAGCGCTACCTTTAAATGCATACTCTAGTATGTATGTATTTGTGTAGGTGCAAATAATTAAAAACGAAAACGGGCGCAGATAATATGGGGCTTTGCCTGTGACAATTGGGGCGCAATATTTTTATCAGTTTATCAAACAACTTCGGCAGCGGCTCGCTTCCGCATGCCCTTCAACTTGCTTGCAGCGACGCCCCCCTCCCGACCGAGCAAATACAAATGCAAACACACAGCACTCACACAGAGACGAGCCAGTGCTCACGTAGCCCATCACACACAGTCACAAACACGGACGCACATGCGTGAAAATCATGAAAGAAACGACGCTAACGAAAAGGAGGAGGCGTGGATGGAATGGAACCATTTAAATATGTTTGACAAAGTCAATGAGAAATGAGAAATAACAGACTGCCAAGAAAAGCAAAAGCACAAAACTGTAGACTAGTCACAACAAAAGTTGGCAGCTGTAAATACACGTCTGCATACATTTAAATATATGTATATATGTACATAGATACTTATGTTTGTATGTTGCCTCAGACATGAATATAAGCAGCAATCGTCGCGTACTCCATAGATTTGGGTCAATGGCCCAGTTCAAAGTCAGTAAGCAAAATGTGTAGTTCACTTTCAAAAGGGCCCCATCAGCAAACTCACAGACTGATTATGTTGATGAATAAACACAAAAATATGTGCATGTGTGCTTTTGTGTGCAATGATCGATTTCAGCCCTTTGCCTTTGATATATTACGTGCGATGTCAGTGAACACGGCACGTGCACCACTAACAGAGATGCGTGATACTTTTTTGGGTAGTCACATGTTACACAGTAAAGTAACGGTCTATTTATAATAAGATGAGTTTGTCTCAATATATGATGAGTCTGGGTCACTCAAGAAAAGCAAATTGCCGGGCGGCTTGACCAATTTCAGTCATTTGGGTTAGTGCTAGTTATATACAGTTTGCCAAGAAATTCTTTGCAAACCCTTAAAAATGTAATATTTTGACTTTAAATTAGAAAATAATAGCTTATTATATATATTTGGAAAGGTCATTTAATTTTCGTTCGAATGATGCAAAAATTTCCTTAACCCAATGAGTACCCATGGAATATTTTGAATTTTTACAAAAGTCTACTTTTTCAACTTTTTTCCTTGATTTTTCGCAAAAATTCTTGGAACAATTCTAAGAGTAACTGCAAAAAAAAATTTTCAAAAATATTTTTGCTATTGTTTTTTAGAATTTTTTGAAAACTGCAAAAAAGGCACTTTTTGCATGAAAAATGAGGAAAAATGGGTAAAAATTGTCATTTTTAGGATTTTATAAAAGTTTTAAAAAATACTATCAAAAATATTTTTGAAATTTTTTTTTTTGCAGTTACTCTTAGAATTGTTTCAAGAATTTTTTTGCATCAAAATATTTGTTGTGAAAAATCGAGGAAAAAAGTTGAAAAAGTAGACTTTTGCAAAAATTCAAAATATTCCATGGGTACTCAATGGGTTAAGGAAATTTTTGCATCATTCGAACGAAAATTAAATAACCTTTCCAAATATATATAATAAGCTATTATTTTCTTATTTTAAGTCAAAATATTACATTTTTAAGGGTTTGCAAAGAATTTCTTGACAAACTGTATATAAAAAACATCAAAATGTTCATGAACAGTTTTTTGCACATGATATTTTTTTATGAAAATTACTAGAATTTTTGCACATTTACTTGTTAAATTTGCAGAAAAGTTCAATCGTTAAGTTCTTAGTCGTGAAGTTCACGACATGAGACAAGACAATTTATTTTCAGCAAACAAAAACTAAACAAAGACTTTGAAAAGTGCTAAAAATTACATGTAAAAAAAATAGTGGGATTCCGGTAAACGCTTTTGATTTGCTTTTGATTATTTTTAACCAAATCAAAACTATTTGTCGGAACGACCCTTTTTGCACACTGATTATTTTTTGATATTTGACAACTAAAAAGTATACAAAAATGGGCATAATTGCAAAAAATGCCGAAAGAAAGTCATCGAATATGTTTTTATTGAATATTCGTAGATTTACAATGTAAACAAACACCAACTGTCACACAGCTGTTCGGAACCAAATCAAAATGCAAAAATAATCAGTCTCAGAGCTGGTTTTTTTAAATCAATTAGTAAGACCACATTTCCCTGATTTGCTCTGGGCACACTGAAAATTTTGTATGGAGCAGCTGTGAACAGCTGACTGAAAAATAAAAATCAAATCAAAAGCAAATCAAAAACGTTTACCGGAATCCCACTAATATCCGTGTAGGTAAGAACTTATTTTTACTATGCTCAAATTATTACAAAAAATTGTAGAAAAAGTGAGATACAATTTTCTAATGCATTTTCTAAATCATTATTAATTTCAAGAATATTGCTGTGGACGACAGTCCGCGCTGGTGACGAAAGTTAATTATAATTATTTTAGAATATTTACTTCTAGTCTTACGAATATATCGAGCCCTATTTGCGACAATAACGTATGCGCCATTTTCCGAAATTTTTTTATCTTTTGCCAATATGTTTATAAACACCACCCGCATCTGCACCTAAAATATTACATTTTTATTTTATATATTTACGGAGATATTGACCTGTGAATAATAACGTAAGCGACAAATGACACGAAGAAATCAACTTAACGAAACCTAAAAAACTCTCTCCTGTAAAATTGCGTTTTGGCGCATACGTTATTGTCGCAAATAGGGCTCGATATTATTATTTTAGAACAAAAACCTTACGAATGAACAGCCAAAATCACAGATTCGCTCATCACTAGTTTGCGGTCATCTCTGTCGAGGGCGGCGCACACGCACTGCGAGTCGACCTTGTGACGTGAGATGTTTGTTTGTGTGTACATATGTATGTGTGTTCAATGTACATGCACTTGTGTGTGGATATGTTTGATTTCAAACGGCATAAGTTTGTTTTGTTTTGACGAGCATCTGTTTGTTGCTAGGCAACTTTTGGAGTTGGAAACTGTTCCACCTGCTCCAGTGCACGCAGGCAGCACAGCGTGGCGGAAGCAACAGTTGAAATACAGCTAAATATAACCAGTTTGTGTAATGCAATTGGCAACACAATCGATTACAACCTTTCTCATCTGAAATGACATTGGGATACATGACTGTTAAGTTGTAGTCAGTTGTGCGCAAAGTTTTGTTTACGTTTGAAGAGGGAACCAAAAGCTGCTTGACAAGTGCCGAGTGTCTAAGAAAAATACAACTAACACTACGCACGTATGTATATAGATGAGTATCTTTGCAAGAAAAAATAAGCAAAACTAGATCATGCGACTTGTCATGTTGCTAATTGTTTGATAAAGAACAACAGATCCAAATCCAATCTTAAGACGCGAAATATTCGCCGAGGCAGATTGAAATCTTACCAAAGACTAACGATAAGCGAAATTAAACGTAAAAAAGTTGATGACTTGTGTACGTGCCGAGCGTACGCGTACGCAGTAAGTAAAGCGAGAGAGAGAAAGAGAGAAGAGAGAGGCCACCCAAGTGCAAGGCGACGGGGACCACCCACCGCCATAGAATAAAATAAACACTGAAAGCGATAAGCCGAACAAAAAGAAATTCGCAAATTTTTATCGATGAATCAGCGGGATCTGGCACTGAAGTCATCGAGTCGATTGCCAAGTGCTGCGCAATGTGCATGTGTGCGAGTGTGAGTACATGGTACACAGTGTTATTATATCTGTTAATGCCACTTGTAAAATAAATAAAAATATAACAACAATTCGGTCGCAGCAAGCAACTGCGCAACAGAATAATTACAAAGTCAGCGGCGCCGGTCGCTAAATGCGACTGCAATTGCCGAGAGGTGTTAACAAATCAAAGCGTACCTATCCAATATATACAATGTATATGTATATTGTACCTAAATGTGTACGTGCGCCGGTTCGGCATGGGAATGGGGATGACACTCGGGCGCGGTACGGTTCGTTTTGGGTTCGGATTAGCTCGGCCATGTGCATCACATTACGATGCACGTAACGGCAGTAAGGTAAACATTCCACACGATCTGCGGCACACTCGAAACTGCACCCAATCTAATCGCAAGACACATATTTGCTCATAGCAAAATAACAATAACAAAAGAAGAACAATAAATTCACAGGCAGGCTAACAGTCAACTGCGTTTGCAGTCAGCGTCAAAGATCTGGGCACGTAACGCTTATCGCTAATTAACGCCTCCTCTCTGTACATATTTATGTATATATACAAATGTACTATGTACATAGTAGTATATAGTATATATTCGAAATACCCCCGGGGCTTGTGTAATTAGAAAATCATTTGTCGCAGCAAATCAAAATCCTGGACTTGGATTTACCAGCAGCTATCTTAATTATATCTTATCAGATTTGTTTGAGCTCAAGTAGTTTCTATTAGAACTTAATTTTATTTTATATTAGATTGTATCTGTGCGATTTATATTTTTAAAATATCTGTGCGAAATTTTGGTTTTTAATTCTCTCATTCATACTATACTATATAAAGGGCTACATCAGCTTTACAGCTAATTTGTCACTTTTGCGACTTAGAATTCTCAACTGGTTCTAGAGTCGCTCAACAGTACTGAATATAGATTACGAAAGCTATTTACAATGGTATTTTGTTTTTTTTTATTTTAACCTTAATACCTTATGTTCTCCGCCTAATCCTTAAATAAATGATGCGGTTTTGAAACTTTTACTTCTGCCAACTTTGGCGTTCTTCCCAACTCATTGTCCCTAATATGATAGAATTCTGTTAGAAATAGAAATTTTTCACAAGTGATGAGATAACTCACCAAGAGAGCTATTTCAGTCTGCTTCAAATATTCTTTTTAAATTGGCGCTGACTAGGCTGAAATAAAGTTGGGAGCAGCCGCTGGCTCCCGGAGCCAATGCCTGCCCACCGCTGCTATAGAGTTTAACTAGATTTGTTTCCCTTTTAATGCAAGGGACTTCTGAGAATAGAAGAAGCCAGCTTTGATCGGTAAAAGTATTTGTATGCTTTGTTAATCACAAGCTTAAGCTTTTGTAATCATGTTTGTTAGAAAATTAGTTTGAAGAACACACGTTTTCTGTATAGTCACAATAAAAAAATTTACTTGAAGATCGAACATTAGCCATTATTATTGGCCTACAGACAAGTCGGATACTACGAAATTTTGCTGGCAAACAAATCTTACAAATTTGACGACCTTGATTACAATGGTTGAGTATACTCGTCAGCCATGTCCAATACGCGTTGTGGAGGATTGTGGCTGTGCATTTTTAATGGGCGCCATTGGGGGCACCATGTTTCAGTATATGCGGGGATTTAGGAATGCGCCAGCTGGTTTGGTACGCGGATTGTACGGCGGATTGGACTACGTGAAAATGCGAACGCCAGCAATGGCGGGCAACTTTGCCGTCTGGGGAGCAACGTTCAGTTCCGTGGACTGTTCGTTGGTCTACCTTAGGCAGCAGGAGGACACGTGGAATTCAATAATCAGCGGAGCTGCAACGGGCGGAATTCTCGCCGCACGTAACGGCATCAAGGCGATGGGAAATGGCGCCTTAGTTGGAGGTCTGGTGCTGGCCCTGATTGAAGGAGCTGGCGCAGCAGTTGCCACGATCTATGCTGCCCAGCCGTCCAACGGCGAGAATAGCAATCCCTTACGCCCGGAATGGGAGCTATTCTCAGCAGTGGCACCCAGCTCAGAGGAGCAGAACAGTAGGAGCGCCAACGATGCGCTGGCGGAGATTGAGCGTGTGGTGGAGAAGTGTAACAACAGCAGAAGGCCAGCACGAGTGTCAATGGTAAGCCGGAAGGCGAATTCTGCGGAGAGCGTTCCAACCGAGAGCCAGGACTACGCCAAACCGCCGCCATCCCTGCTAGAGCTGGTCAAACTAGCAAATTTTTTTTAAAACATAAAACATTTCAATCGATTTCGGCGGTCTTAGTCTTAATATATCAACCAAATTAAATGCATATGCATTGAATGTTAAATATCAGACTTCTAATCTTGTCGAGCTAACAGAATGGGAGAGTATTATTGACTTTGTCTAGGCAGATGTCAGCTTACCTGCCGCTGCCCATGAAGCTGGCATCTGCGTTTCCAATCTGGTAGCTGGAGCTCTTCTCGCCATTGTGGTTATGATGACTGTGCTGCGGATGATGATGATGATGGTGGCCAACACTTGCTGGCTGAGCTGATGGCGATGCCATTGTCGGCTGTCCAAGGTAATTGAGCAGTTCGTCCAACTCATTTGGCCAGGTCTGAGCCTGTGCAGCGGGTGTCATCATTTGTGCCGTCGAGCAGTTGGCTCCACTCACATCCAGCGTTGTGGATGCCACAGCCTGTTGCAGTTGCTGGATTCTGTTGGTGCTGTTGGTGTTGGCGTTGTTGTTGTTCTGCCTTTGACGCGCAAGGAGACGGCAGTCATGTCGATGTGTCGGCCAATCCAGGTGCTGATGCGCTATGGAACAGTAGTAAATGCTCTTGCACTTGGCACAGCGCAACAGCTGCTCGGGCGTGCCGCAGATGGCGCAACGTGCTACCAACGGCGATGCCTGTGGCAACTGTGGCAACTGTGGCTGCTGCATGTCCTTGCCGCGTCCCCTGCTCACAACATATTGGCAACGTCTGTTTAACCTTGAACGTTGTGGGTCGAGGGTGTACGTACGTATGTATGTATATAGGTATTTTCACCAACACTTTGTCTCTTTTTTTGTGATTGCTTGCGCGACACTATCAACAGTTATTGCAATAACAAAAAGCCGCGTCGGCAGCGCGTATATTAACCAATTCGCGTTCAGGCCATTTCACCAGACCCCATTTAGCAATTGGACTCTGACTATACTATACTCAGTCCATTTTAATCACGTAGGCCCAGCCAAATAATAACAACAAAACGATGCTGCCTTCGATTTTGTTGTAGTTATTGTTGTTGTTGTTTTTGCTGCTGCTGCAGCTGTAGCCAGCTGTGGTCAGTCTCTTCTTTTTGTTGTTATTGACTTTTCAATAAGCCGTTTTAGCACTTGATACGTTTCACGCACGTGACACTTAATGTGCTGTGTACTCTGCGTTAATTTATTTCCAAAAATTGCTTGCAAAATTGCAAATTAATGAAAAAATAAAAAATGCTAATCACTTTCTCGACCGATAGCTTTTGTTCCGAATTGAACTAGTACGGTCATATAGTTCAGTTGCTCAATTGATTTGTTCGTTCATTTCGTTTCGTTCGCTCGTTGGAGTCCCACTGAAGTGTTCGAAGAGAGTGAGATTCATTAATTTAAAATATTAGGATATTAAAATTGTTTTAAATATTCATTTTGCATGAACTTTCTTTAGAATTAAACAAAAGGACAAGAACACAACATTATTAAACTATTATCACTAATTTAACGTCCAGTTTTTAAGTTTAAAGTCTAAATTATATTATGGCACTATGTAACTACAAAATTTAATTTTTGATTTAAATGTCGCGACCATTTTTAGATCCGAAACGGACGTTTGATTGTGGCGGTCGGGCTCTGTTATGTTCCTACATATGTATAAACCTGTTAAGAACAACAACAGTTATATTCAAATTTGACCAGTATTAAGTTTTCATATTTTCAGTTTTTTTTCTTTTTTTCTTCGCTACATGCCACAGTAAATTTGCATAATTTCTATTAATTTTGAAGATTATTTAAGAAACAAATGAGAACACATAAGCACACTGGTTCTGTTAATAACATAACAGAAAACTGTTAAGCTTTGTTTTTATGTTTCTTCAAAAATCAGCATGTTTTTTTTTTATTTGCGTGTTATTTTTCAAAAGCTGAGCTATGACACTGCCAGAACTCAGCGCCAAAGTGGTGCTAGTTGATATTGAGGGCACCACCACTTCAATTAGTTTTGTGCACGACGTCCTGTTTCCGTATGCTAAGAAAAATGCCGGCAACTATTTGCAGGAAACATGGCAAACGGACGACACAAAGGATATTGTTAAGGATTTGCAGCAGTCGCCGCAGTTTACAGAATATGTAAAATCTCTGAATTTGTCAGCCTCTGTTGTGGATGAGCAGCTAATCGCGGGATTTGTGAGCTATCTTATCGAGAGAGATTTGAAAGTGACGCCGCTGAAAACGCTACAAGGTCTGATCTGGGCCAAGGGCTATGCTGCCGGGGAACTCAAGGGACAGTAAGTTGAACCAAAGCGGAGACTTCATCAATTGATGTTTGTCTTTACTCTCGCATTGCAGTGTCTATGACGATGTGGCTGCTGCATTCGAGACATGGCGTGCTGCGGGCCTACAAATCGCGGTCTACTCAAGTGGCAGTGTGGCGGCCCAGAAGCTAATATTCCGGCACAGCATAGCGGGTGATTTGCTGCCACATCTCAGCGCGCACTTTGACACCCACGTGGGGCACAAGCAGCAGACGGAGTCGTACACAAAGATTGCCCAATCTCTGCAAGTGGAGCCACAGCATGTGCTTTTTCTAACAGATGTGCCAGGCGGTTCGTTTCTCTCTCTCTCTCTCTTATCTCTAATCAGCTTAAGTACCCTGTACTTGAAAGGTACAAGGGGTCCATTGGGTTTGTGACAGGCAGAATGAGTAATTTTCGACCCCATAAATTATTTATTCATATTCTTGATCAGCATCAATAGTTAAATCAGAAAAGGCCGCATTCGATCATTATATATCATCGGTCGAAAATTAACCCTAGTATGAAAAACTTAATTTTTCATTGAAACTCAACGATTAGTATGAAAAACTTTATTTTTTGAGTTAAATTAACCAATCTTCAATATTCTGTATTTGATGGTCTAACCAAATTTGTATAAGATCGTTGGTGTTACATAAAATAGCAAGAACAATTTTACACATTCGGGTCTGTTCCGAATTCCGAAAACGAGTCGATTTGTCGAAAATCGATAATAATTGTCGTTTTCAAAACGTGTGCTGTAGAGTCACCGGATTTAAAAGTAAATGCTATTTAAAATTATAAATTGAAAATTATAATAATGTTGAGCATTTTTAGAATCGATTAACATCACTACTTCAAGTTTAAGCAGATGAAATATTTTTCAAAAGAATTTGCTTGAAAGCATCTATAAAATGTTTTATAAAAAACAAAACCGAGCTGTTCTGACTTCCACTTTAATTTCTGTTATCGATACCAACCCTCGCAATTTACAGCTGCTAGAGTTGCTTTAATTGAATAACAAAATTTTGAACAACAAAGTTTTACTCTAATTTACCTTCTATCTGCTACATTCAACCTGAAATACTGAAAAAGAACAAGCACATTTCGATCGGAATTGGGAACAGCAAATAGTAAAGCTTTCGTTTTCGGAACAGGCTTGATTTTGTAAATTGAATATTGTCTCCAACGATCACAACGATCTTTTGAAATTCAAGAGTTTTGTTTGTTTTTTAAAATGACTCAACCAAACTCCTAAATTGTGTTAATGGTATTCTCCTATGCAACCTGATCAAACGTAATCGAATTCGAATATACAATATCATATGTATAGGTTCCGTAGCAGACATCGGCTCAGGCTCAAACTTTATAAACATTTTTGTTTTTCAAACGATCGTTCGAAACTTGAATACAGCCCCTTGCAAGGGTATCAAATCTTCGGCTTGTCGAAGTTAGACGTGTCTGTTATATTTGAATCTAAATTTGTTTGTATTTGCAGAGGCCGCTGCTGCCCGCGGTGCTGGAATGCAGAGCATCATCCTGCAGCGATCTGGCAACGCGCCCTTAAGCGAGGAGCAGAAGAGCGACAACATCACAGTCGATGACTTCACGGCTCTACACACGATTAAGCCACCGTCGGAATAAAGCTTCGATTTGGGTAGACAAAGGAATTTACGTGTATTACTTATGGCTAGTTAATCTCTACAGGAATGCCCGATCCACGCTGCACAGATCGTCGCCACTGTCGTGTGGTTCGGGTGTCTGTTCCGTGGGGCGACGCCGCGAGCTGGAGCGCTGCGATTGCCGGGAGCCCGGCTTCAGCTGGGAGCCATAGATCTTGCGAATCTGTTGGAGCTTGCCCTCCGCATCTGTGACCGCAGTTGGACAGCGACTGTTGCTGCACTTCTTCTTGTGCTGTTTGCTCCGTCGCTGCTGGCTCTCGCAGGTGTGACGCATGCCGTCGCTGCGACAGGTGTGACTGAGCTTGCCCACCTCGGGGCCCCAGTAGGTGGGTCCCTCGAGAAGCAGCGGTGCGGACTTGACACGCTGCTGCATCATCTGCATGTGCAGCTCATACTGACGCTCCTGAAGCGCCTGTTCCGCCTTGCGCGTCGCCAGGCGGATGGACAACAGCGCCTTATGGGATTCACTAAAAAACAGAGAGTCATCTTATACTAAATGCCTCATTTGATAGGATTCTATTTGTGGCACTCACTTGAGGGATAAGGACTTCCAGGCTGGCGTCTTGCGCACCTCCCAGTCAAACTGCGGCCTTGGATCGTGGTAGGTGCAGTTGTTCTGCAGATCCTTCACCTTTTTCCGCGAGACTTCAGCCCGCAGAGTTGCTGCCAGATTGGGACGTGCCACTGGATGCTGTGGAGAAACGCTGGGTGTTCGCTTCGGCAGCTGCTCCAGCTCCAAGATGCTCAGCAGAGAGACAGGCTGTTTCTCCGTCTCCACGGATGACACTTTCACTTTACGTCCGCGTCGCCTGCGGACGCGACTCGAGCCGGAGGCGACGCTGCTGCCACTGCGCTTGGAGGACACCGATGGGGATTCAATGTGCAGTTTGGGCACCTCATGGCAACCGACAGCCACATCCTTGACCGAAAAGTAATTACTCATTGGCAACAGTGTTGGCTTGCCACTCAAGTCATTGACACTCAAGGATCGACGGAGAATCTCACGTCTGCACTTGGCACGTTCAGCTGTGTGCATGGCAGGCATCTTAACCTTTGGAGTGGGAGCAGGAGTGGGAGTGGGAGTTGGCATTGGTGTTGGTGTTGTCACTTTGGGCATAGTCTGTGTGCCATTGCTGCTGGTGGATTTGGGACGCTCCGCACTGCGCTTGAACTCCAGCTCGAAGCTCTTAAGCGATCGCTTAAAGTCGGCCACCTCAATGGCGAAGTCGTGCTTGAAACTCTTCAGCCGACTCAAGTCGCGCAGACACCTGTCATACTCTTCGCTCAGGCAACTGGAGCTGTGCGTGTCGGGAGCGGGAATTGCCTGATCTGGTAGGACCAAAGGTGGCTTCTTCTTCGCCTTTTTGCTCCTAGCATTTCGCTGTTTGGTTTTCAAGGAACCACTGCTTGGAGTAGCACTGCCACAACGCTCCTTTGGCGGCGCTGGAGGCGCAGGCTGAGCCCGGAGCTCTCTGCTTGTGGTGCGCAGGCTTTCCAGCGTTGAGTAGAACTCCGCTTTGTGTAGATGCTTCACCTCGCAGTAATCTTTGAAAGAGAGTGGACAATTCATAAATATGTCACATTTATAAATCAATTAATTACCTGGTATGCTGTCGTAGAACTTGGCCAAGCACCTGATGCCCGTCTGGCCAGTCCATGTTGTCGTCGCTGTTGCGTCCACGGATTTGGTCCTGGACTCGGTCGCCTTGTTCTGCTTGCCCATGCACAATTTCGGACGATTGTAGACGGGCGCTGGACAATTATTGCACGGATCTATTGGAACTTTAACGCAGGAATTCAAATACGCACGATTCGTATGAGTGCCCATGGCTTCTCCCAATTAAATTGATGAATGCAGGGCGCTTTATCAATACTTTGAAAGCCCTCAATTACGGGGTCACTGTTGCCAGAGGTTACCGCGCGTTCCTACCCCATTGCCATACCCTTTTCAGAGGGTATTTTAATTTTAGCGAGTCGATAGAGCCACGAAATTAAATACAAATTAAGACATTTCCATTCATATATTTTGTTTTCGAAATACCGGTATGATTTCGGATCACAACAAAAATTATTTAAATTGTTAAAAACATTCAAATCTGAAAACAAATATTCAAAAATGAAGATCTTTTTACTGAGAATAATATACACATTAGAAATGGAAATCAAATTTACTTTTGAAAACCAGAAATACGCCTCAATAACATAAATACAATTTATGCTTGACCGAACCAAAACTAATTGTTATGATGAATTGATTTCTAATCGGTTATTTGGGTTGGAATAAATTCGGGTTTTCGGTATCGGTATAATATAATATAAAAGTTTATTTTCGGCTACGGTTTCAGTTACGGTTATAAATTTCAATCGGTTTTTACCGGTTAACGGTTACGGTCATGGTTTCTATTATAATCCCTGGTTATTTTGTGCAGAGTCCAACTTTATTTTAGAATTTATTTAGAATTTAAAAAATTTAAATCTTTATATAAAATCAAGAAAAAGGAATTAACGCAAAATACAATGTGAGTTTTTGTATTTTCAAAACAATTACTTGAAAACAAGGCCCTGTAAGAATATCCAGCCTTCAGCTTGCCAATGAATAAAGTTCTTATTTGTTTTTGACTGTTTCCGTTTTGTGCAGCTCATTCGCTCGGTTACGCACCATGTCCTGATTTCGGTTGTTACCATTCCTCCTTTGTTGAGCATGGCTTTAAAAACAGTGTTTGAATATAACTGTGACAGCCAATTCGTAAAATGTTTCATTCTACCACATTAGTATCTAAATATACACATATAGTTGTTGGGTAGAAAATTAGCATCAGCTTTAAATATCTAATCCAATTTATTAATAATTTTTTAAATACTCCAATTCTGATACTATCGATATTTTAGTGCTTCTACAATCGATATTTGTGATTTGGCATTTTTGTACCTGCTGCATGTGGTCACACTGAGCACTGCTCAGTCATCGTTTAATTTTGGTCGCTTTGTGTACGCGTTATGTGTGTGCGCGGGTGAAAATAAATAATACAGAATTTAGAAGCGGCGTAAATTGTCAGCAACAAAGCAATAGCTGCACCTGTGTACGTGTGCAATTGCGTAAAACTCATACATACGTTCATTGACGGAAATTCGACATCATAAACTTTCACAATGAAGCTGTACGCAGCAGCAGCAACAGTTGCGCTTTTGTTGGCCACAATCCAAACAACGCCAGCAGCTGCCGAGGAACTGAATCAGGAACAGGAGGTTAGTTGTGGTTTTTGTTTATGTTCCACAATGTTTCTTGAACAACAGTTTAACGCTTTTTGAGTGCGAATTCGGCTCACGGATGTGGCTTGTGGCTGGCTGAGTTAACGTTAACATTTACAGAAATTGTGGTATAGTCGGTCGCTTGCTTGCAGTGCTAACAAGGCCGACACATAATAAACACTCAATACACGCACAGCATTACAGCTACACACATACATACACACACACACACACACACATGCATGCTTGCGTACGCCATACTTATTTACTTTTTGTTTGTCTCCTCCGTCCCCATCATATTAACTGTGCTTAGTCAGCAAAAGAAAATTAGATGCATAAATAAATCGATCCAGTGAAATATATACATGGATAAATATTCATACGAATATTTACATACATACGTAGAATAAATACGCACATATGAGCTTCCGACGGTATTTACACTTTGCGCTTATCAAATTCGCAAGTCTGTTGTTGTTTTGCTTTGTCTACTTTTTTTCCTTTCCTTTGCTTTGTTTGTTGCGTCGCCATTTTGCCGACAATCAGCTGTTGTATCAGTTTGACCGATAGAACCTATTGATATTACACTCGCTTGTCTTTATATGGTTAATTGCGTATTACTTTTACTGTAAACAGTTCAATAAGAAACCAAGGTAGAATCAAGTTCGTTTGATTGTCAGATCATGGTCTAGATGAAATTATAAGAAGGTGATGTATTCGCACTCTTTCCATTCGACGACGACAGAGATAGATATAGTACACTTGTATTGTTTAGTTTTCTTTACTCTTCACTCACTTTTGTTTTGTGAGCTGTCGCCCCGAAAAAGGGGCATGTCGAGCGAATAAATCACCTTCTTATAGTTTCATCATGGATTAGACTTAATAAAATTTAGAAAGAAAAAGTGATTTTCAAAGCTGTTTTTTTTTTCAGATAACCAAAATTATTCTTCTTGGTTGTCATTATTAATACAAATAATTTTGTCATTTAACCGATATTAAGTTAATAAAATAAAATATGTGAAAACGGCTAATTATAAATACAGTCGAACTTCCCTAACTCGAAACATCATTATCCAAGAAAAAAGTTCAACTTATGGAGACTTCGACTTATGGAATTATTTTCTTAAAGTTTTTTCAAAGAAACTACTATTTGATTCATTTATAAATACATTTCATTGCAAACTTTTCTTGGTATTTTCAACCAAAAACAGATTTCAGTTTGTTCAAGACCTGTCGATATTCTCAAAAATTGAGTTTTTCGTTCTTTTGATGTATCCAGGAGAAGTTCCCATTTGAAATACAGTCGAACTTCCCTAACTCGAATCACCATTATCCACGAAAAAAGTTCGAGTTAATGAGACTTCGAGTTAGGGAATTTTTTTTTTAGTTTTTTAAATGAAACTACAATTTCATTCATTCATAAATACATTTCAAATTGCAAACTTTTTTTGTTATTTTCAACAAAAAAAATTTCAGTTTGTTTAAGACCTGTCGATATTCTCAAAAATAGGTTTTATCGTTCTTTTGCTGTATCCAGAAGACGTTCCCGAGTCAAATGACATAATTAATATTCCATTTTTTAATATAATTTAAACTCGTCCACTTTTCAATTTCTTAACAAATAAGTTTAAAAATTTCTTAAAGAGATGAAAATTTGAATACACGTGTTGGTGCCATGATAAATATTATTGAGCTGGTGCGCTGACAAAGAAGTACATTTCGAACATCTTTCCTATAGCAATTTCACAAGCCTAAAAAATTGTTGATGCAATATTTTATCATATTATATCACCATATGTTAATGTACATCAATATTACATATCCAAACGATCCGTTAACAAAAGCATAAAGCAGAAAAAAAAAATTCAAACTTTATTAAAGATTTTCCCAAAAATTCGACTTACAGAAGTACGGGCCAATATTTTTGTTCGAGCTAGGGAGAAATTCGAGTTAGGGAAGTTCGAGTTAGGGAAGTAGAATTGTATGGAATTTGCCTAGTAAACGCTATTGCCACTCGATTTTGTTCGAGTTAGAGAAACTTCGAGTTAGGGAAGTTCGAGTTAGGGAAGTTCAACTGTACATCATAATTAATTTTCTATTTTTTAATATAATGAAAACTGTTTTCGCTAAGACACCATATTTTTTATGTTAAAGCATAAAACAGAAACGAAAAGAATTCAAACTTTATTGGGGAGTTCCCGAAAAACTCGACTTACAGAAGCACGGGCCAATAGCTCGAGTTACTCAATTTAGTTCGAGCTAGGGAAGTTCGACTGTATTTTACTAACTGTTGTAATAAATATAAATGGAACTGACGAATTTTGTAATTAAATGTTGCCTTAGTCATGCTTTTAACAAACAATGGGAATATACTATAATTATTTGCAAAATCTTTTAACGATTGATGACATCCCATGACTCTCACGTAAATTAATATAAATACACATGTATGCACTTCCACTGAAAAACACCTTTGACTATACAAAACTTATTCAGATTTGAATTAAAACCTGCAAAATTTAAATGAATCAGATGCCAAAAAAGATGTTTTTATTATAGCAATAAGCGAAAACGTGCTTAAAAAAATACTTTTCCGTTTCTGAAAGCATGCAAACAAAATAAACAAATATGAGTTTTCTAGCCGAGAAAGTACACGACTTTGAGATGCCCTATAAATTAATCAAACTCTTGGCCTGTTGTTTAATTTTTGCTTTAACACTGCACGATTTGTGAGTTAGTTTAATTTAATTTACATTTTTTAAATAATAACATTTACTAAATCTCTCTTGTTATAATACATTTCATTATTTTTCATTACACTATTCACTCGGTTAGGGTATACAAACAAGTATATGAGACCAACGAATCGGGGGAATGTTGTGGGGTCGGTCATAGGAAGAGCAGCGAGCATTTGTAGGCAAGCTTCAGTATTTAAAACGGCAACAACTCGGGGGCAGTAACATCAACATCAACATCAATATCAATTAAAACGCTTGCATTCAGCAGAAAAAACACTCGCTCGTATATCATAAATATATCAACAAATTATAAAATACTTTTTGTGTTTGCATATTTCATGCCAACTTTGCTTTATTTGGAGCGTCTTAAATAATTAAAGCGATGCAAGCGAAAAAATGAATTTTAATTTAAATCGTGCTTTATATGAATTTCGGCTTAATCAAGTTTACCATATGAGATTGAGATACTCTAGTATATGTAGCTTGCAAATGTATAATACCAAAGATCATTTAAAGCGTTAAAAGTTGCTTTATTCTGAGACAAACTTGTTTGATATTTGTTTCTATCGCTTTTAAATTTCACGATTTTAATAGACTACTTAAGTATTTTAAATGAAGTAAAGGGTATTTGGACAATAAAAAAAAGAAAAAAAAACTAATAAAAATAAAGAGACAAAAAACTGACAGCGATTTCCATATGCCAACAAAAACACAACGAATCAAGCAATGTATAAAAATATTTACATAAATGAATAAAATGCGGAACTGTGCGAATACACTCATGGATATGTATATGAGTAAACATACATATGTATGTGTATTTACTTGTGTATGATTCCATATTCATTCAAAGACAAAACTTGCTCCCAAAAATTGCAAACTAAATAATAATAAAAATAAAAGGAGGAACCGTTTCATCTTGTTCCGTTTGCCGGAGGCGGTTTTATGACTATCTCATATAAATCTGTTTTTTGTTTGTTTTGCTATTTCCGAAATCACATGCGAATGATTCACAACACACAAAACGATTGTTGAGTTGCCTACAAATTGTCGGCAATTTGAATTCGGATTCGGATTCTACATTTCTCTGACTTTATGCAAATTAGCTGCTGAGATACTCGAAAGAAAGCGAATCGAGTGAATTTCAATCGGATTGTGTGTCAATTGTGCGTTTTCGATCATGATTTGCTCCGTTAATACAAATGCCAATGCCAATGGAAATTACGTTATTGAACCCACTAAATGGTCCAGAACACTAAAGACCGAGAACACACACACTCACACACAAACCCACATCTCACATACAGACAGAGAGAGTACAAATTAGCACCCAAGGGAGTATTGAAGGCAAAGTTTATAATGAGCTTGCCATAGAACCCAGGGCCAAAGCTATTGAAAATAGGTTCTATTAGTCTATATATGCACATGTTGTTGGGTGTGGGTGTGTGTGTGTGTGATTGGAAATTTAAACAGGATATGCCGTGGAAAGGCTCAAGTTGCTCAGAGCCCCCTCCTGATTAGCTACATATGTATTAGGGTGTCCCTTATTTGGTCAAAGTCAATATTTTAACGCATACGGGCTAGTTCTGTTCATTAGGTCCTAAAGCACTCAGAAATAAATTTTTACCTCAATCGGAGTATGATAACCCGTGCCGACTTGGATCGGAAAATTTAAAGATCATATGAAACAAAAAAATTTTTTTTTATTTTTTTATTTTTTTAATTTTTTATTTTTTTATTTAGTTTAATACGTCCTAAAGAACTCCAATCCAAGTTTTCACCTTAATCGGAGTACGATAACCCATTCAAATTTGCATCGAAGCATGAAAAATCATCGAAAAATGTATAATCAGTGTTAAAATACTGCTTTTCCATGTTTCGATGCAAATTTGAATGGGTTATCGTACTCCGATTAAGGTGAAAACTTGGTTTTGAGTTCTTAAGGACCTAATAAACAAAATAATAAAATAAAAAATTTAAAAAAAAAAAAAATTTTTTTGTTCCATATGATCTTTAAATTCTCCGATCCAAGTCGGCACGGGTTATCATACTCCGATTGAGGTAAAAATTTATTTCTAGGTGCTTTAGGACCTAATGAACAGAACTAGCCCGTATGCGTTTAAATATATTGACTTTGACCAAATAAGGGACACCCTAATATGTATGTACATAGATATGTGCATACTTACAGGTTGGAGGTTGTAACTTGGATGGTTTGAGCCTCCTCCTAGTGCAGCTGGCGACATAACAATGGGCCCAGCTAATATTATGTGAATTAATTATGTGCGTATGGATAAACCGTGTTCAAAATTCTCTTTAATCGGTAAACAATAAAGAACACATTTCTATTGAAAGTGCAATAAAGCATTAATGCATTTGAATGAACATAAATAATAAGCAATTTACACATTAATATTAATAAATTGTACTTTTATTTAGACTATGTTCTGGTTTAGAATTTTAATTACTTTTTTAAATGGTATTCAAATTCGAATGCGATTTTTTTTGGTTCGTTAAACTCAATCCTAAAACCTTTTCATTGTTTAAAAGTTAGGAAGCTCAATAAAAAAAAATTAGTATATAAATGAGAGATTTTTCTTAATTTTGTTAAATTTTTTAACACAAGAAATGTTTTATTTATTTTTATTATTATCTTTCTAAGACTTACGTCAAATAATTTTGAAATTGTTTCGCAAACTCTTAAGGTATACAACTCTTACATAGATACGATTTAAAATACAGCTATTAAGGGAATCTAAGCATCGTTCAAATTTAATAACATAAGAGAGCTCTTAAAGCGACTTATAATCCCTTTAGCTCATTATTATAATATGATTAAACTGGCAGTCGTTTCAGTCACCAAGCTGTTTTCTTTATTAAATGTTTATTTTACACAAATCACTGGCTCTTTGAAAACGGGAGTCGTTACATGTAATCCGAGAGCATTGTTTTGCCCTGACCTGACCTAGTGACTAAACTAACAAAAGGCATTTGAGGCTTACACGATGTTCTTAACAGTTGCTGATGCTTGAGTGTTGGATGGTAAAAGAAAGTGGCGATGCCAAGGTAAATAAGGTCATTAAAATACCCTAAACACGCGCCCATCAGCACTTACGACCGCGACTTGGTAACGTGGCAACGTGGCAGCTTGGCAACGTGGCAACGTGGCTAACAATGACCTTGAGTCAACAAAGCTATTTACACAACACTCTGACTCGGATTCGGATTCAGATTCAGATCTCCCCGGGCGTTGAAACTATTGCTGAGAGCGCACAGCAGGTAGATGTTGACACTTTTTGGGTAATACCGGTTTAAAATATTTATTTTTATGTGGCTGGGGGGAGTGACTAGGGGAGGGGGTGTAGGGTGGTGTGTTGGGAATGAAGGTGACAATAAACGAATTTCAAAATGTTAATAAGCCGTAGACTTTTGGCATCTCGCAAAGTTGTTTAGTTATTTATACGCTGGCAAAATGTTTTAATTAAAGCTTAATTAAAAACAACAATTTACACCAAATTGGCAATTTGCAATTTGCGCTCTGAGGCTTCCACTCAGCGCGTTTCGTTGACTGATGTTGTTATTTGCGTCAATGCAATTAAACTTTTTCAACATTGCATCAGTTAATACCCCAGTGCACCCCTCAGTCAATCCCCCTCTCTGCCCTCTCCCCTTGCCACCCCTCCAATGAAATGTTTATGCACAAAAGCCTGTTTACACTGAGCGGCAGCTAGTTGCAGCACAATCCGCGGAGGCAACATTCGCGGTGGCAGCAATATCAACGGAACTTTGGCATCAGCTGACAGATGCGAAAAGTTTCTGTAAAAGCCAAGAATATACTTAACAAGTTCAAATTATACCCTGTATTTAAATGAACACATCTAGAGTTGTAAAATAGTTAATAGCTAATATAATATGAACTTTTTTATTTCTTCATTTTCATTTGTTTGTTGTTGTATTTGGAAAAAATTCAAAATTCTTTTTAAGACAGACTTTCAGCACTAAAGAGTATATCTCTATGTTACATAACAGTTGAGTAGACCACTTCTCTTTTATATTTGTTTAATAAATCGATATGTTTTAATACTTTTTGTCCTGACTGACTGACTCACTTACTGAGAATCAACGTATAGGCCAAACGGTTAAAGCTAGAAAGCTGAAAGTTTCACACAACATAGCTGAGACAATTTTATCGTGCAACAAAAAGGCGTTTTGCGAAATTCGATCTGTAAGCGAATTTGGTCAAAGTTTAGGGAATTACTTTGTATGGAAGACTTTTTTGTTTCTTAAGATATCCCAACCAAACTCACAGATTGTGTAATCGGATTACTATATCATATAGCTGTCATAGATCTTCTTGTCAAATCTCGACAATTCTGTTTAATTTAGCTTTGGCTTTATTATCCGACAAACCACAAAATCTGACTTTTAGCCAAGGTACAATTGCAGGGAAAAAATTATTAAAACCGCGGACAATTATATGTTTCCGGTGTTTTACAAATAATGTTATAAAAATTTGTTGTTCAGTAAAATCTTGATAAATCGGACGTATAAAGACCAGCCTTTCAATTCTGCGAGCGAATCGTGCAGGGGCGGAGCACCCTAGTACATATAGTAGAAAGTAATAATTCCTAAGCTCTTTTTATGTAATGATCATTTATAAGTTTTATACTTGGAACCCATTTGCTTATTGTTACTTTCATAACACTTACATACTTTCATAAATAAGGGAAATCTATTCTTAATTTACTAGGAAAAAGAAACTTATCCAACGAATAATTAACAGATTAACATAATAATAAATGTATGATATTTTAAATGTATTTAACAGCACATTTTGAGAACCAGATCGAAAACAACTGCAATTTATGGAAGCTAATTGCTCAAATTAGTTTACCAAAATTACGCAATTACTTTTGCTTTAACCAATTAATTAAGCTTAGTTAAAGATACAACTTTTACGCATGTGTAATAAACAGTGTGTATAAATGCTTAAAATGAAAACTGTTTATGCTTCTTGATAATCAGTGAGGCAGGATATTGTGCTTGGTATCAGAAACTAATGCGCTTTTACGTCAGACAAGTGCATTAACTATGATGATGATGAAAACTTAAGCCTGGCTGGATGTGGCGTGAAGTTGGCTGCGCTTTTTGCATTAAGTTGCCAGGGTGACCAAAACAGAGTTGCCAGCGTAACATGACAATCTCAGAAGCCATCGTCTCATACTGTTATCGTATGCTAACTTTGGCGTGTTTCACTGTATTGCTTAAAGTACCATAAAGTTTAAATGAAAAACAAGCTGCAAACAAGCTGCAGGAGCAGCAACAAAAATCCAACAATGCCAAGACCGAATAAAACCCACCCTCAACCCCTGCCCACCTCTAACCCCCTCAGCATTGCACCCACACAGCATAATCAGCTCAAACATCAGCCAGGCGTCAACATAGTTGGCGTTGACTCTCAGGCCAGAGCTGCTGACTGCTGACTGATGCTGTCGCTGTCGCTGCTGGCGTCGCTGTCGCTGCTGCTGCTGGCGTTAACTGCCTCAATGACGCAATCGCTGTCAAAAGTTTTTATGCATTTTTCGGCTTTTTGTCACGAGGCAGACACAAACGTCAACGGCAATGAGGATGAACGACCGAAACGTCAACGGGCTGGAGGCTGAAGGCTGGTGTCTTCCCCTGAATCTCAGCTCTGTCTCTCATGCCCTCTCGCTCTGTCTCGCTCTCTCCCTCCCTCGGCATTTCTTTGGTGCAGTTGTTTTTGTCAGTCAGTCAGTCAGTCAGTTGGACTTTTGTGCTTTTGATTTTTAAATTATTCAGCGTCTGGCTGGGTCTGTTTGCCGTCTGCTTGCAACATTTTGCGGCTCATCATTTATCGATGAGTTTTGTTGCAATCCACAAACCGGTTCACTGCGGTGCAATGAAATGCGGTGGGGTGCGTTTGCTACTCAGTGGTGCAATGCGGTTTGTTTCAGTTTGCATCGGCGGTTAATTAGTTTTTGTGTGACCTGCCGCAAACTCAACGAGGCGTTGCCACACTGATTGACTTGATTGGCCAAATGTCCTCCTCTTTACATTTCTCTCTCTTTTTATTTCGCTCTCTCTCTCTTTCTTACTTTAGTATCCCGGGGAGGCAATGTAATTGCAATTATGCTGAGTTCATTAGGCCGCACAGGGAGTGGACTGCAGCTGTTGCAATTGCAACCATTTGGATGCAACCTCAATTAATGCTGTCAACAGCACTTTAAATTTCATTTTTCACTTTGCTCGATCGATTTTTAACCGCTTTACTTGATTTTTTCTTGCTTCACACAGGGCAAATCTGAATGCATCGTAATTATATATGAGGGGATGACCAAAATATAATTATTTTGCTTCAACAATTCCATAAACTCTTTTTGAAATTATATTTCAATTTATTTGTAATTATTTGTTGAGTTCCTCAGGCGTTCAAAAGAAGAGAGCACATTTGAATTCACCACTTGCAAAGATCCTTTTCTCACCACGATCAACTGCAGCAGTGAAACAGGTGAACGAAATGAATCAACAAAGAACAACTGAACGATTAAGTTCACAAACGCTCAGCAGTTGCGAGTTAATGCAAAATTAAAGGCAATTCAATCAGCAAAATAGATT
>JBAMBJ010002222.1:0-83081 GCA_037043495.1 Drosophila recens | reverse complement strand
TTTTGTGTGGTTACACGTAACGGACAGCCTTTTGACAAAAAGTGTCGGTGAAAAAGTGCTCGTCTGAAGCGCCCTTTAGCAATAAACAGAGGATAGGAATATTATTTCCCAATAAATTAATTTGAATAATATCGCCTACAAAGATATGAAAAGGACAGCTCTATCTGGATAAACTGGGAATTTATAAAATTAATATATTGTGGCAGTTCCAAATGCATAATCAATTTCCCATATAATATCAAGATTTACTTACAAATTTATTACATTCTAGATTTCTTCAATGAGATGGTGCCTCGGGATGGACCGCCCACGTATCGTGGTCATGACATTCGGTACTTTTACAAAATCACCATTGCCACGCAGCGCGTCAAGTCGAAGGTGCAGATGCTGACGGTGCCGATTCGTGTGCTGCCCATTCCAATGATAGCGCGGCCGGATGAGTTGCCCGTCACGGTGGAGACCAACGAGGAGCTGGCGCCAACGAATCCGTTTCTGGAGAAGCGTGAGATCAGCGAACTGGAAATATCCTGGCATCATTTGAAGGTGTGTGCTCTTCCATTCGCCAGACTACATACACAGACTAACTGCATCTTCTTACAGAATGTGACCGCACGGCGTGCTCCCAAGTTCTATAGGATTTCGAATAAGCGCGGATTCGTGGCACGTTTCTGTCTCTTTAAGCCCGCCTACAAGCTGGGCGAGGACATTGTGGGCAGCTTGGATTTTGGCAACTGTCAGGTGCGTTGCGTGCAGTTCTCCGTCAAGTTGCAGCAACAGGAGCTGCCCATCCGTCCACAGCCGGAGCAGACTCAAGTTCCGACCGGCGATGATGTCTCCTCGCTGAACTCCTTCGATATGGCCAGCATAGCCAGTGGAATCGCTGTGGATAACCTGCACAAATCGGAAACATCGGGCAGTGCACGCAACAAGGATGAGCCCGTGCCCACGGGCAAGCTCAGCACCATATCCACCTCACATCAGGTTTGTGCTCCAATAGATCTTCTCTGTTCAAACTTGAAACACCCTTCTCTGACGAAATTCCGAATAATTTTGTAAGAATTGAATAACACTGTGTTACAAAAAAAAATCAAAACGAAATTTCTGGGATGGGACATAGCGTAGGTTGTAGGTATAGATAAATACATTTTTTTTGCATACTAGAATTTTTTGGTGCACATCGAAAATTTGAATAACGGTACAAGAACCGTTTTTTCGTACTTGCACTCGATCATGCGTCCATAGCTTCGTCAAATATCTACCGATTTTCATTTTCTTACCAGTTTTAGATAGAAGAAACTTAGGTCTTTAAACGTGTCATACATGACTTAACAGGTTTCATTTCCTATATTGGAGTATTTGATAGGTAAATTAATTTTTTGTTGGTTTTTTTACAACTTTGTTGACTTTGGTGATGTTTTTGAACACTATTTTCGTATAAACCCGTTATACTCGTTCTATTGTTTGAAAAGAATACATTTTTACGAGTAAAACGTGAGTCCATTTTCTAAAATCGGACAATAATTCTGAAACAGAATTGCTCAAAATGGTGGTATTTGCGCCATTTCCCCATCCCCTCATATTCCATTTGTAGTTGCGTCGTTAGCAAAGTAGTTAACAAACGATTTTTTTTCCTTGACTTTTTTTCTAAAAAAATTAATAACTCAGCTAAATATCACTCGATTTTAATAAACTAAAAAGCAGAAGACGTAAAATTAAATGTGTTTTGAAACTACATACCAAAAAGTAGTTGCTTTTTACAAATTTAACTTATTAACTTACGTTCAAAGTTGGGTAATGTCGCAAAAAACAGAAAAAATGCATATATTTTTACATGTAGCTCCCTCAATATTTATCCGATATTGCAGTGTAATACACCGTTAGAAAGGTGTTACTTTTCACTTTCCAACGACGTTTTTAAATTTATTGTAGGACGCATAGTTTAGGACATAGAATTTTTAGACTCCATCAACCTCGAAAAAACCGTTTTTGTACCGTTATTCAAAATTTCGATGTGCAACAAAAAATTCTAGTATGCCACAAAATTCTATTTAACTATATCTACAACCTACGCTATGTCGCATCCCAGAAGTTTTTGGACTGTCACACAGTGTAATCAATACAAGAAAGCCGAGGATTAAATTCAGATAAATCTCCAATGGGGATGGAAAATAAAGCAATCAAAAATTAGGGAATTAAAAAGTTAAATACATTCAGTGTAAAATTTTTTGGAAAAACTAGAATATGTATTTTAAAAAAATTAGGACAAATTTCGGTGTAATATTCTTTTCAATTTGTTAGCTATCCATTATTTTCCATAATGGTCATAAGTTTTGTTTTTATATTTAATAGATTTAATTTTGTTGTGGTTTTTCCGATTTCGGTAAAATTCTTAAAAGGTTATAAGTTTTGTTTTTGCTAAAATCAATAAATATATTTGAGGAAAAAAATGGTTATTTAAATTTATCTGAAAATATTAAACAATTAATTAAAACAATAAAAAATTTCGCGATTTTTATGAAATATTTTTGATTTTGGAGTTTTCTAAATATTGTCATTCCAGTTTTTTTTCTAGTCTTAATTTTCCTATTACATTTTTTCTAATTATTAATTTATTTTTTTAATTTTCTTATTAAACATTTGTTAGTTTTCTGTTTCTAATATTTTTGACAAATTTTATTACAAATTCACTTGGTCAACTTTATTAATTTTCTTTTTTTTTAGGTCTGTTATGCCACTTTGCAGACACAGATTGTTGTGCCCATTCCGTTGCACGTGACGCCCACATTCCGCACCGATCTGGTTGATGTCAAGTGGCGTTTGCATTTCGAGTTTGTCACCAGCGTAATGATGGATTTTGGAACACCGAATCCTGTTTCTGGCGAACTGAAAGCGCCCGCCGAGCTGCCCGTTGAGACAATGGTGTGGAATTTGCCGGTGACCATCTATGCGGCCAATCCATTGCAGATCTATGCACCAAGTCAAACGTATAATCTCTTGATTAAGTAATGTCAATAAATTATTGTTTGTAAATAAACTAAATATGTTTGAACTGCCATGCTTAAATTTATTCTGTAGCGCGGTGCCTGTTTTAAAAAGTTTGGAAATATTGGCCTAATCTATAATTTTTTGGTTTTATTAAATTATAGTTGCTTAAATTTGCCAAAACCAAATTCCCATTTAAATTGCGCGCCGGCCATATTCAGATCCGATTATTTTATTCAGCAACAATCGTCTTATCTTGATGTGTGCAATCATAGTTGTTATCGATATTTTACTCAGCAATAATCAGTATGGCAATTTTCTTTTAAATGTCAAAGCCATTAGTTTTAATACACAAAATAAATGTTTAAATAAATATGATTATTAAAAATTAATGCGAGTTAATAGTTAATGACCGTTTATTTTGTCAATCAGCGATAATTATCGTTTTTAACAGGGCATTCATGTGTATGTTAATGACACTGTTAAAAAAGTGTAATCGGGAGCTCGGGAAAAAAGAAACAAGAGAACGAAAGAAAGAAGAAGACGAGGCGAAAAACAAAACGAAAATACATAATAAAAATTGTGATAGCATCATGTACCAGGAATATCTCAATCAATTGCAATCTTCACTGTTTCCCATGAGCTCTGATCAGCTCAAGGAACTGCTCAACAATGACGACAAACTGGACGACAAAGTCGACGAAGTTCTGGAGTCGCTGAGAACACAAAAGGTGCGCGTTTTTGAGGAGAATCGCAACAGAGCCGAAAAGAACATTGAAATGGAGCCACAAATCATCGAACTGCGCAGCAAATTGGCCGAACTCACGGAGGAGGGGCGAAACAGTTGTGCGGCCGTTCAAGATTTGCTGACACAGATCAAGGAGAAGTCGGGCGGAGTTAACCAGGAGACTGCGCTGGCACTGCTGCAAACGAATGCGTCGGAGAGCGAGGAGAGGACAGAGGAGTGCGTGAAAAAGTTCACAGACAACGAGATCAATGTGGACACATTTCTCGACGAGTTCCTCACCAGTCGTCGCACAATGCATCTGCGCAAACTGAAGGCCGAGAAAATGCAGGAACTGATACGCAAACAATCCACGGGAAGGCGTCACAGCAATATTCCAGCCTATGGCAATCTGCCTGGAACGGGCAGTGGCTTCTATCCGTCGTCGTCGGCAAATGTACCCTATCCGATGATGGGTCCAATGATGCCGATGCCACCGCCGTCGCGACCCTATTGAGTGTGTGCTGTTTAGTATTAGAGTAATGAGATGCTGCCATAGCGTTCGTCACGTCGAGGGGGATGACTCATCAAGTGCTTTGTTTACATATTGTGTTTTTATTAAGAGAGAATCTGATATCACATTGGCAGGGCAAAAAACAAATTCAAATAAAATGCAAAACGCTTATCCAAGGTGGATTTATATATGGTGATGTATTCGCTCTCTCTCGAGGCGAAGCTGTCAAAAAGAGTCTGACGTGAGAGAGACGACAGAGATAGATATATAGAAAATTTGTTTTGTTTTGTTTTCTATACTCTTCACTCATTTTCGTTTTGTGCGCTGTGCAATATATAAAATGAAAATAAAATGCAATGGCATGTTTGTCTTGTTGTTCCTGTAATGACCCTTAGGTAACCAATTAATTAATTGTGATTATGGAGATCTGTTAAGCTCCTGTTAGCCGTCAGCATCGACGCTGTTATCCCTGTTGCTCTCTTTGTGGAAGCTGCTCACCGGTGCATGCTTCCACAGTTCCTGTTGCATTTATTTGTCTCTTTTTCGTATCTCTGGAAACACAAACCAAACCGACTTGCGTTCGAGGCGGCATATGTATTTTTCACACAAGGGACATTTTTTAGAGAATTTAATACAACCGCTTACAACGATGTTTGCTTTCGTAATGACGTTTGTGCCCCGAAAAAGAGAGCACGTCAAACGAATACATCACCATATATAAATTCACCTTGCGCTTATCGAGTTAAAAACTTTTTCTGTGTGTTTATTGTGTTTAAAATGTTCAATATTGCATTTTTTTAAGTACATAGGCGGTTTCACAATTCTCAAAACTATACACTATGATTTATATTATAATTAATCGAAATTAATATTACATTAATTGGATAGTGCATGAAATGAAAGAAAATAAACAATAGAATTTATACATAATAACTTTTTAAAATGGGAAGCCAAAGGCTAAGCGGCATGTGTTTAGTTTAGGCTTAGATTAGAATGAGTTTATCATTAGGAAGGATTGTGCATGTGTTGTGTTGTTGTGATTGCTTTTTATTAGTTCAGTTTTGGATTGCAAATGAAAACAATGGTCCTTTTGCTTAGCATCCAAATTCTCCTTTTTTTTTGTTTTTTGTTGTGTTTCCTCTTTAAGAACTGTTAGTCTTTTGAATTCCAACGCTTCGTGTGTATATATCAAATCGTCGTGCATATATCAAATATATACAAATTGATATCCATATGCAAAATGTTATATATAAAATAGTATGTTTAACTTTCTATTTTTGTTGTTTTCGACCGGCCGGTTTACACTTTAAAAGCTTGTTAAATCTATATGTGTGTGTTTGTTTCTCTCAAAAAATATATGTATTCATAAATATGCCTAAATTGGATGATGGAATGGGGAATTGGGATATGTAGCGCCATCATGACGAACCGAATTCCCTCATCCATTTCTCATATTTATCCAAATCCGCCCGGGACACGCTCTTATTGCAGCGACTGATGGCTTCGTTGAAGTCCTTGCTGGACACGGGCAGATCCACCTCCTCGGTGGCCAGCTGTCGAATCTGTTCCGGCGTCAATCCGGCTATCTTGCGTCGCATGGACATCATGCTGGCCTCCCTGATGATTGATTAAAAGAAGATAGATTCAATTGTTAAGAGACTTTTGGTTGCTCGCGACTGTTGACTCACCTGCACACATTGGTTATGTCAGCCCCGGAGTAGCCATCCAACTGATTGGCCACATAGTTCAGATCGACGCTGTCGTCGACCTTCACCTCACGCAAATTGATCTTTAGCAACGCCTCACGACCCTCGTCCGTCGGCAGTGGTATGTAGATGCGTTTCTCCAAACGTCTGCGCAATGCTTCATCAATGTCCCAGGGAAAATTGGTGGCAGCCAGCACCATGACAACCTTGGCCTGCTCCTCTCCACCGCCCACGCCATCCATTTGCACCAGCAGCTCCGATTTAACTCGACGCGATGCCTCATGCTCCGATTCGGAGCCACGTCGCGAGCATAACGAATCAATCTCGTCAATAAAAATCGTGCTTGGCGCATAGAAACGTGCCATTTCGAAAAGTATTCGCACCATTTTCTCCGATTCACCGCGATACTTGGACGTTAGCGTTGCGGAGCTGACATTGAAGAAAGTGGTGCCGCATTCGGTGGCCACCGCCTTGGCCAGCATTGTCTTGCCCGTGCCCGGGGGACCCACCATCAAGACACCCTTCCAGGGGCGTCGTATACCCTGCAAAAATCAACAGAAATTCGAGTTGAACTACAGTGGGAGAAATGATAATTTACCTTACAGATGTTAACTACATTATTTTTAAAACGAATACAAATTTAAGTCAATAAAATTAACAATAATATAAAAATAATAAATCATTGAAGTCAAGTATTTTAGTAAAAATATGAAAAAAATCATCTAATAGATAGAAATTGATAATAAATTTACAATAAAAATATTGATTTAGAGTTAAAAAAAAGAAATTTTTTGAGTCACGAAAAACTATAATATTCTGTCCTTTTTTCCTTTGAAAAGTGATTTAAACTTACATACACTAGCCAGAAAACCCTTTTTTTTTACTACTATGTAAATCAAGTCTTCATAGTAAAAAAATAGATTTGCAAATGTCGTTTAAGATACGTTTGAATGATGCAAGAATTTTCTTAACCCATTAAGAACCCATTGAAAAATTCGAATTTTTGTGAAGGTCTACTTTTTCGACTTTTATCCTTGATTTAAAACAAAATATATTTCGAGGCAAAAAAAATCTTCAAACAATTTTAAGAGTGAAAAGTATGAAAAAGGGTTTAAAATAGTTAGGGTATTCAGAAACTATGATATTTGTGTTATGTGGCAAAGTGATAACACTGTAGCTAGTGAGTGACCTTTTTAAGTTTCTGTTGTCGTATTTATGATATCATTAAGTTAAATTTCAATGAACAGCTGTTTTGTATAAAGCAAGCATTCTCTTTATTTCGTTTAAGTTCGTGCGTTTCGTTTCGCACTCTCTTACTCTTGTTTTTTTTGATAGCTTTTGCCACTGTAAAAAAAATTTAATAATTTAAAAAAATTTGCATCTCTTTATTTAAATTTAAAATCTGTCCTAAGGGACAATCACTAAAATTATCATTTGTGTGATTCGAACCCTAGTTATTTAACTGAAAATTCGAATTCTGACAGGTCGGCGACTCTAACCGTAGAGCCACCGGACCAAGAAAAGTTACTATCTTTTACAGCCAATACCAATACCAACCTCAGTGTGAGCTTATTTCGTTAGATACTTTAAACAGTCCGGCAACTTTTCTCCTTTTGAAATTTTGTTTTGTTTGTTGTCATTACAACATATAACACTTTGCCACATAACACAAATATTAGAGTTTCTGAATACCCTAAGTAATTTTTCAACAATATTTCAGTTCTATCGAAGTTGATTTTTTAATGCCTACATTTTAAGCAAGGCACCTAGCTTATTATTTGCTGGAATAATTTAACGATAATTCCGATCTTCGATGAATTCTTTAGTTTTTGGCAAGTTTGATAATTTTGCAGAAAGTTGTCAACAAGTTAAGTATAAAATAATGTCTCTTGTCACGCGACAGGTTTATGTGACCACTGTGCAACGATAAGAAACTAGACTGGCTGATGATTCAGCCAGGTGGGGTAATGTGCATGATGACGCACCTTGAAGTAGTCGGGCATCAGCATGGGCAACACAACGGCCTCCTCCAGCAGCCGCTTGGCATCCTGCAGATCGGCAATGTCACTCCAACGAACCCTCGGATCCTTTTGCAATATATCACGTTCTAAGCATGCGATAAAAGATTCGATTATTCGCAGGATTGTGCAAGTTTCAAGCCACTCACCTAGAATATCCACCAGCTCAGCTTCAACGTGATTGTTTGGCTGATATTTGCGCTCCTCTTCGGTTGCCTGTTGCTCGCCAGGATCGCCATCGGCTGTGGTGCCATTGCTGCCCGTTGCCGTTGCCTCGTCATCTTTGCCATCGTTGTTGTTGTTATTGTTGTTGTTGTTGTTATTTGAGGTGGACAATTTGCGTCCGCCAACTCGGCCATTAACGCCACCACGCGCACTGCTCGATGTGGAGGCCGAGTTGCGGTTGCTGCGCGCTGTGGCAGGACCGTTGCGTGCAGTGCTCTGTGGGATTGTGCTCGGTCGGCTGCTGGCTTGCGGGGCGGCGGATGTACGGCGGCTATTGGATGTTGTTGCACGTCGGCCCACGGTTTGTATGGACGGCGGCGGTTTTGGCGGTCCCCAGACATCTGGATCTTTTGGTGGCGGCGTCCATATATCGGGATCTGGCTTGAACCAGGCAGCGGGATCTTTATTCACATTGCTCTCCTCGCTAAGCTGCGATCGCAGCTTGTGGGCAAACTTCGTGTTCTGCAAATCCAATGAAATGTCCTGCAGTGTGCGTTGTATGGCCTTGATTTTAGCATGCTCCTGATTGATTTGCTGATTTATCTGCAAGATCAAAATATTTATATTATACACTTCTAAGAAATACTTAATTATAATTTAAACTAATCAGATTTATAATATAGAAAAATGTTATTAATTAAAAAATCAATTGAATGGAGCTTACCATATTCCATTTGCCCTTCCGCATGGGATCGACAGTGCTTTTCAGCAGACGCGCCAGCATGCCCTGCAATATTGTCAAGATGGTTACAGGGAGTCATACTTATAATGGTATGGTAATTGTTCTACCTGTAATCCCTCGTAGTAAATGCAGGCCGAGTCGTAGTTGCCCGTCAGCGCCATGTCTCTTGCTAATTTGGCATTCTCGCATATTTCTTCAATTGTAGTTTTGGCCATTACGGTCATTCCTACGCAAGTGGTTGTCTTTTGCTTGCCACCTCGCAGTAACTGCTCGAGATCGGAACAGGTTGTTGTCATTGTAACCAAAAACGAAACAAAGATTAGTCCCAATTAAAGTCATAGGCATATTCTTGTTGTTGTCGTTGTTGTTATTATTGTTGCTGTGCGTAAGCCAACTCTCTCGCCTTTGCGCTCTCTTTCCTACTCTTCTCTGTCTTGTCATTGTAGTTGCTCTCACACAATAGAACGGAAGCAACGCAGCGGCTTTGTCACTCACTCACACACACACACACACAATCAGAGACACTCGCACTCACACTAGCAGGTAAAAATGGAAAGTGAGTATCAACGGCGCGTAGTGCCAGTCTCAAAATAACCGAAAATAATAAAAGAAGATAGCAATGGCAACGACCGAAGACTACAACTACAAAAGTACTAGTACATACATACACACATACAAAAAGCAAGTGCGCTAATTATAAGCACAATTGTTCGGCCTGCCGCTGTCACCAAATTTAAAACTATCCGTGCAACTGCGCCGCGCTCCCATTTCCGAGTTTGTCAGCCTCAGAACGAATCCGAGTCCGATTGGGAAAATGTAATAAAATTATTATAAACCTTGTGGCTGACAAATAAGGCGCTTGACCTTGTTGAGTCGTCGCTGGGGCTTTTGAGTAATTCTTTCAAGTCAACGACGTTAAAACGTTGTATGCAAAAAAAAAAACCAACACACGCGCGCTCTTAAAACACACACATACACACATACTAACACAGGAACAAGCAAAGAAAAAACAGAGCTCAAATTTCCGCGGCGTTTAAGTTTCGTCAGACACAGACACAAACACACTCAGCCGATTACTGCTGCCATTTAAATGCACATAAAATGCAACATTTTAATAGAATTTACTTTAATTACAGGCTTGTTATTTAGATTGCATTTCCACTTGCATCTTTAACATTTCTTTTTTTTATTTTGTATGCGCTACGTGGGGGCGTCTGCAGCGACATCGCCGTCAATTTTTTCCTATGCTCGAGGCGGCCACTTTACTTACGGTTATGGACATTAGTACACTGGCTTTGTTACACGGCGTTACAAACTCAATTTGTATCAAAAATAATATTTGTTTTAATTTTAAACTGATGCGCTAGCTAAAACAAACGGGTGCTGCGACTTCTGCGGCGATTGTTGTTGCTTAATACTAGAGTTGTGTCGTTTCCATCTGAAAAAGTGTTCAAATGAACGGGTCGCTAAAATGAACGAATGAGCTTATTCACTAAATCATGAACTTTGTGTTCCTTAAGCATTTTTTCGTCAGTTTGTATTTAACTTTCGTTAAAATAATTTAATTTAATCTAATTTGGTTAAAATTTCATCCTTATTTACATACAACAATGTTTCAGTTTCATATATTTTTAAGTTTTAAACAATGCGAAAGGTTACTTAAACCCAGAAAAAAAGCCAATGTATCCTTTTCCCATTTTTAATTAGCCAGGGTATAGGTACAACATAAAAACTTAAAAGTAAATCCTGTAACTAATTGGCATTTGTCATCTATTCTAATTAATAACTAAAATTTTAAGTCTAAAAATACATTTCACATTCACGTTCATAAGCAACTGAATAACTGAACCAAATGATCGACTTACTATAAAATGATCGAATGAACTTATTCTGCAAATAAAAAATCGCAACTCTACTAGAGATGGTACTTTCATCGTTGTATCCACGGTTGCCACTAAAAAATATCTGATTGAGCCAAAAACAAACAAAAAAAGCTTTTTTTCATGTTATTTTTGAATTTAATTAAATAAAAAATATGTGCTTCCACTTAAAACTAAAAAACTGAAAATATAGCCAGTTTAAGCGCAAAAACGCCAGTTGTCTCAACCGTGGTTATATCAAATAAGTGTCGATGCTAAAAGAGATATCGCTAATACTGCAATACTGCAATTACAAAGTCTTTAAATAAAGTAATTTTCTTATGCATTTATCTGAATTATGCAAATTGATAGCTGTCCTTAATTTAAATATTTAATTGTTCTGAAAAGTTCTTTTATTTAGAATTACAAGTCTTAATACAGCAGTCTGGTATCTGGTAAATACAGCAATATCTTAAAAATTAGTTAAAGCTTTTGATATTTCTTAAGCGATAGTTCACATTTTGATATTTATTTGTTTAAATGGCGCCCGTGCATTGTCAGATTTTCTCATCAAAACATTTAAATAATGGAGTTTTCCCATTAGGCTAAATAATTTAAAAAAATGTTTGGCATATGCCACTGCTTGACACGCATACATGGAAATGTCATTCATTTGAAATCGTATGGAAAATAACTTTGCCTTGTTGTGTCGTGTATGTATGTCAAGGGCGTCATTCACATTTAGAACGTATTTGAACGTGTCCAGACCTCCGTAACAGATAACGAGGAAGAGCGCACTGCGGACCCTCATCGCTTATATTTGGCTTAAGTTATTTGTTAAATTTAGCGCTTACGCTAGCGACGGCGCCAACATGACAACGCCCACGCGTGAAATCCTCGAGAAAGCCCTGAAAAGCGATGTTAAACTGCAAGCGGCAGCCAAACAAATAGCAAATGGTAAGCGATTGCAATAAATTGACTAAATCAGCTGTTTTCTATCAAATGTATGGGAATTTCTTTTGTCCCATCAAATAGAACTAAGCGGCGGCGCCTATAACATTTCGGATTTGGCCGAACAGTTGGGCTTTGCTTTAACTTCAACAGACACGGAACAACGCGTGGCGGGCACAAACTTATTGTCGGCAGTGTTGAATTCTCTGCCCGCAGATCTCTTGAACTCAAAACAGTTGGAATTCCTGACCACATTCTACACTGATCGCCTGCGCGACCATCACAATGTAATGCCCGCCATTATTGATGGCATGAATGCCCTGGTGCGCATGAAGGAGCTGCCACCAGCAAACGTGACTCTTCTGCTCCAGGCGTTCTTCCAGTACACAACTTGTCAGTCTCAGACGCGTGGCGATCGCACCAAGATCTTTAACATTTTGAAGTACCTCACGCTGCATTTCCAGCCAGGTGAGTTAACAGATATGACTCAAAATATATCAATATGTAAACTGAGTTAAGAGTATCTCAGAGTCGGATACTCCACTTAAGTTTTCTCTTTTGTTTTAAATTGATTGACTGTCTTATTCTAATTGTTTCCATAATTTGTAGAGCTTGTGAAAATGTCTGGCGACTTTTTGTATGGCTTGATCAACTCCATTGACGGCGAGCGTGATCCGCGCAATCTGGACATTATATTTAGCTTTATGCCGGAGTTTATATCCCAGTATCCGCTATTGCATTTAGCCGAGGAGATGTTTGAAATCTTTGCCTGCTATTTTCCCATCGATTTCAATCCCAGCAAACAGGATCCGGAGGCCATAACTCGCGATGCTCTAGCTGAAAAGCTGACCAATTGTCTGGTGGCCAGCGAGCAGTTTGCCGAGTGGACAGTGGCTCTGGCCGTGGAGAAGCTGGACAGTGAGCTCTTGGTGGCCAAGCTGGATTCCATAGAGTTGCTGGCAAGTTGCTAAGCTCCCTTTTCGTGGTATATTATTTATAATCTCCCTTTTGTGAGCAGCATCAAGCGGCTCTCAAGTTTTCACCATCCGCGCTGGAGCCGCATTTCGATCAAATCTGGCAGGCATTGAAAGCAGAAACATTTCCAGGCTCGGACAATGCAGATGTGCTTAGAAACGCACTGAAGGCACTTGCCGAGCTGCTGAAAAGTGCCTCCAAGGTGCCCAGCATCAGTCATAACTATCAGAGCATTGTGCTCGGCGTGGTGCTCACACATCTGACCGACTTCCATCAGCGGCTGTTCCATCCGGCCACTGCAATTGCTCTGATGTGCGTCTCCGGCGATGCCTCCTTTGCCGGCGACAAGATACTCGACACTTTTCGGCTCAAACTAAAGGAATCCGAGTTGAACTTAGCGTCCGATGAGCAGCGCATACGATTCTATCACATCATCTCCCAGGTGTATAAGCTGGCGGCATTGCGTGATTCGTTGCTGCAACTAGACAAGGGGATTGTGGTGCCCCTGCAGGATGATGTGATTGCCGCGCTCCGTCTGTGCGAGCGCGAGGATTTCGATGTGAAGAAACAAGATTTGGAGCTGCAGCGCTCCGCCTTGGGCGTGCTCTCCGAGTGCGCTCCTGTGCTGAGTGAGGCACAACGTGCATTGATCTACAAGGCGCTGGTTCAGCTGATAAGTCATCCGGATATTGATCTGAACTTTACGGCACTCACTGTCAGCTTGGGTGCACTGCAGCCGGTGGAGCTGCAGACGAACTTCATTGATATTTGCATGCGCAACTTTGAAATCTTCTCAGAGTTCATCAAGCGCAAGATCTATGCAAATCTCCTTCCGCTGATGCCTCAAATGGCATTCACACAGCGGATTCTCGATCTGGTGATGACGCAAGTGTTTAGAGCCACTTCCGCAGAGCCAGTGCGTCTGCTAGCGCTGGAAGCTCTGAACTCGCTGCTCGATCAGGAGGATCAGCACTTCATTGTGGATCTGCAGCAGCAATCGAATCTGCTGCACAAACTAATCGTGCTGGCCCAGCAGACCGCACAGTTGCCAGAGGCATCATTGGAGTTGATTGCCTCTGCTCTCAGTCGCATCATGCAACAGCTGCCGCTCTCGGAGCAGAGCGCCATTGTCAGCGAGTACTTGCCGGGTTTGCAGCTGCAGCTGGAGGCGCATCTGTATGTGGCCAGGGGTCTGTTGGGCTACCTGCACAAGGACATCTCAATGGATGATCACTTTGAGCGTCTGCTGGAGGATCTCACCCAGTTATCGCTAAGCTCCGATAACGAGGAACTGCGTGGCATTGCCCACCATTTGCTCTGCAGCTTGGTCAACAAAATGGACAACAACAAAACGAATCGTGATCAGGTGAAGCGCATCACTGATAAACTGAAGGCAGCCCTTAAAGCAGGCGATGAGCGCGCTGTGGATTTATTGGCCTGGATTGCCAAGGGTCTGGTCGTTGCCGGCTTCGAGGAGGCAGCCGACATTGTTGGCGATGTGAGTAATGATGAGCTCAACTAACTTTTCACCTGCCTAATCATTATTCTCCCCATTGACAGCTGTCGGAACTGCTGGAGCATCCCACGCTCTGCACCGCCGCCGCTGTGGCCTTTGATATCATTGCTGCGGAATATCCGGAACTCGATTTGCCCGTGGTCAAATTTTTATACAAGCAGAAATTCTTTCATACCATTATGAACAAACTGGGCTCCAAGCTGGGCAGCTACTGTGAGCATCATATGAAGGCCTTTATCTATGTGCTAAAGGCCACGCCCCATTCGGTGATTAAGCTGAACATTAAGCAGCTAGCGCCGCTGCTCTTTAAAACGCTGGACGCGCACAAGGACTCACACTCGCTGTGCATTGTGCTGCAGATCTGTGAGAGCTTTGTGCAGCAGCAGGACGCATATTTCCAAACGCATCTGGGCCATCTCATACCCAGTTGCATTGAATTGGCCAAGCGGAAGACGGATTTAAACATGGTGCGTGTTGGTGGCTCTCAAAGTGCATCTTATGATTAACCATTTCATTTCACTTTCAGCAAGTGCGAATTGGAGCGCTGCAGTTGCTCTACGATATTACCAAGTATCCGACGTTCGTTTTACTGCCCCACAAACAGGATGTAACGCTGGCTCTGGCCTCGACTCTGGACGACCCCAAGCGCCTGGTGAGAAACACGGCGGTGAAGACCAGCAATGCCTGGTTCCTGGTGGGTGCACCTGGCGGGGAGGATTAGCGAGCCGCCAATCAAATTGTTATTAACGTTAAACCATTTGATATACTGACTAAAAAACGCACAAAAGTTCAACAGGGGTCTCTCTTTATTGTTAACTTGGCTAATTAGTATGTATTGTCGCATTGGGAGCGCGCCATTAGAGCACACTTCTGGGCACGCTGCACCACCTCCGGACATCGGCGTTTCCTCATGAAGCGGCAGTCCTGGAAGTAGCCCTCGTTGCGTGGAAAGCCGTGTGTAAAGTCCTGAAATGTGAGCAGTCCCAGTCCCCAGATTTTGCCGCCACGAAACTCACCCTCGTATTTCATGCCATCCGAGCGCCAAAATATGCCGTTGCCGTGGAACCAGCCTTGATGGAATTCCCCCTCGTATCTAAAATATGTATACAAAATAAATTCAATTCAATGATGCTAACAGACGGCACTCCACATAATCTTGGGAATTAGTCAGCATTGATTTTAGCTTACAAAATTCGGTATTGTAATCTTATTACATTATTATTTTTATAACCGTTACTTAAAAAATAAGTAAATGGGGATATTGTAATCGTTGCAATGTATGTAACACGGAGAAGGAAGCATCTCCGACCTTATAAAGTGCATATATTCTTGATCAGCATCAACAGCTGCCTCCATAAATTTTAGGAGTCTTAAACTTATTTACGTTAACTACTATTATTACCTATCATCCTACTAAATCGTAACAAGTTTGGACAAATAGAAAGGTGGAAATGGCTGATTAAAATTGTTAAGCAATGTAAGTGCCTAAAAGCATGCAATAAAAAATATTTTAAATTTACTTTAATAAGTAATGGGTATCCTATAGTCGGGAGCTCGGCGTTAGCCTTTCCCACTTGTTTTTTTTATATACATACAAAAATTTTCAAAAATATTTTTGCTAGTATTTTTTAGAATTTATAGAAAATCCTAAAAATGACAATATTTACCCATTTTTCCTCATTTTCATGCAAATAGTGACTTTTTGCAGTTTTCAAAAAATTCTAAAAAATACTTGAAAAATATTTTTGAAAATTTTTGTATGTATATAAAAAAAACAAGTGGGAAAGGCTAACGCCGAGCTCCCGATTAAAATTCTTTGAAGAATTTTTTTGCATCTCAACATTTTTTGTAAAAAATCGAGGGTAAAAGTTGAAAAAGTGGATTTTTACAAAAACTCAAATATTTTCGAATATTTTCAATATTTTCAAACTATGAGTTGATATAACATTAGTTTTCTGTAACTACCATTTTTAATGTTTATATTTTATTAAGTTGTAATTGAAGCTTTTGAGTAAGGTTGCTTTTTGTGCTGGTTGAAATAAGATGTGAGCCACCGTATGTACATATGTACATATGTAGACCGTGTGCTTAAAAAAAAAGTTTAGGGGTCTATTAGGTTTGTTTTATGCTTGGTAATTTGGATTGGAACCGTGGAACCATGGTGACCATGGAGTATATGTGTGTAATCTTTCGCAGTCCGGTCGAGCATGAAAACTAGATTGCTAGAAAGCTGTCTTGGAGTTACATGTTGTTCATGAACTTTTCCAAATTTTGAAAATCGCGAAAAGTTGACTACATCCACAAATTTCAAGGTGGAAAACTATTTTCGAATCCAAATCATTTTTATCTGAGCGATATTTTCAAACATGGCATCCATATCGGTTAACCAACATATAAAATTTCTAACAATATTTAGTTAAGTTAGCTAATTAGACATTTTGACGTAAATCGTATAAAAACTAATATCGAACTCAAAAAAATACTTAAAACTCAACTATTGAATATTAAAAGTCGAGCGCCTGAATTTTCGCAGTACTTTTTAAAACAATTCAGTTTTATATTAAGAGATATAATTAATACAAGAAAATGTAGTAACGGGTATAGTGTAGTATAAATTTTCACTTTACTCACTTGGCACCGTCGGGAAACCAAAGGGAGCCGAGACCCTGGCTAAGTCCCTCCTGAAACTGTCCATCATAGCGTGTGCCGTCGGCAAATTGCAGATGGCCAATGCCGTGCTTCTGGCCACGTTGATTCCACTCGCCAATATAACGACTCGCATCCTCGTAGCGCCAGCCGCCCACCTTGACGGCGCCCGTACTGTACTGTCCCGACTGCTGGTGACCCTGTCCCTGTCCCTGTCCTTGCTGATGGTGCTGATGATGCTGTTGCTGCTGTTGATTCTCAATGCGTGCTGTGGTTACGCCCACGCTGCTCACTTCAATTAAGTTGAAGATGAGGCATTCACATTTAGCTTTACCATTATTTTACTTACTATCATCATCGTAATCATCCATGGCCATTGCTCCGAAAAGGATTAAGATACCTGCACACGATGCGGTTCAATCAGCTACTGAGCTTGCATCGCGTCAGAGACACAATGCACTTTCTTGGGCTTCCATACGGCGGCCCTGGTCTAAATCTAATTAGCATATTGAGCTATTGCACAGTGGTGCAAGCCTTGAGTTTTTACGGAAATACCAAAAAAGTCGAAGCGTTTAACTATTCATTTTCAGCAAGCTTGAATGCTTGACAGTTTTATTCTTTCGCACATTTCAAAAACCCAGCAAACAAGTACTTCCTCTAATTCAAAAATATTTTTATAGCCATTTTGATCTCAAAAACTAGCTGGTAATATATATATATATTTTTTTTGATAAGTACACAATTTTATTTAAGCCCGCCGCATGCTACTTAAAGCACTTTCGTGGCAGGGCAAGATTATACAAAAACAGTTACAGTAGAAATATCGAAAAAGTTTTTGAAAGCATTACAATAAATGATATTTATCGTATATGACTTTTAGTACGAAAGTTCAAATAAACGGGTAGAGTGTAAAAAAAATTTGAAATTTTCATTTTACCTTTCACTAATTTTTATTTGTTAAAATTATTATTGTTTCAAATAAAATGTTTGGATTTTGCAAAAGCTTAAACTTATCTGTTTAATATTTGTTTCATTAAGATAGTGCAAAACTTTGCTTGTACAATTTTTTTAACACTTAAAAAATTGTGTTGATACGCTCCCAAAGTCCTCCAATTCTTTGAAGGAAATCGAAAACTTTGAATTAATATCAAAGACAATAAAATCTTAAAATATTATTATAATTACATAGCAGTTATGCCGCATTATTTAAAGTGAGACAAAATTTGAATATTTTAAACAGTTTAAACTACTTTAGTTTTGTTCTTTAGAATGGATAATGATAATGTTGCAATTTAAAGAAGTTTTTTAATCAGTTGGACGCATTGTTTTTGTTCTGAAATTGTTATAAATAATAATAAAACCTTAGCTTTTAAGTTAATAAAGTCCCTGTCATATTTATAAAATCACCTTATAAATTGCAATAAATCGAAAACTACTGTCTGCAGCGGAATACAATGCATAGAGAAAATGAAGAGGAAGAAGAAACGAAAAGAATGAATGTACAGTTAGTTCACATCAATCTTACGGTACTTAACAAAGAGCACCTTATTAAACTCTTAGTTTTGCATATTTATAAATTCACAATTTAACAAAAAATATTTCGAAGCAAAAAAATTCTTGGAACATGCAAAAAAATTCTTGGAACAATTCTAAGAGTAACTGCAAAAGAAAATTTTCAAAAATATTTTTGCTAGTATTTTTAATAATTTTTTGAAAACTGCAAAAAAGGCAATTTTTGCATGAAAATGAGGAAATAACCCACTTTAAATTCACAATTTAACAAAAAATACTTTGATGCAGAAAAATTTTTGGAACAATTCTAAGAGTAACTGCAAAAGAAAATTTTCAAAAATATTTTTGCTAGTATTTTTAATAATTTTTTGAAAACTGCAAAAAAAGACACTTTTTACATGATAATGAAGAAATAACCCACTTTTCATGCAAAAAGTGCCTTTTTTGCAGTTTTCAAAAAATTATTAAAAATACTAGCAAAAATATTTTTGAAAATTTTCTTTTGCAGTTACTCTTAGAATTGTTCCAAAAATTTTTCTGCATCAAAATATTTTCTGTGAAATTGTGAATTTATAAAAATGCAAAACTAAGAGTTTAATAAGGTGCTCTTTGTTAAGTACCGTTAGATTGTTGTGAACTAACTGTACATTCATTCTTTTCGTTTCTTCTTCCTCTTCATTTTCTCTATACATTGTATTCCGCTGCAGACAGTAGTTTTCGATTTATTGCAATTTATAAGGTGATTTTATAAATATGACAGGGACTATATTTATATTTACCATTTGCAAACTTTTATAGTTGCACGTCTTCAATTGCTTGAGCTTCTTTAGGAGCAGGCTGCTCAAATTGGATTGGCTTATGGGGCATCGCGTACATCAGTTTACTCCAGAATAGGGGGTCATCTCGGTTGAGATACGTGTTGAATTTCATGAAGATCTTCAGCTCGGAGTCGAGTTTCTCAATGTCAACGCCGGGATATAATATGATAATCAATCTCTTGTCCTTGTCCATCGAAATGGCTTGAATGGCCGTGCGGAATTCAAAACGACCCCAGGATGAATTGATAAAATTGTTGGTCATCAGGATAACGATCCTCTTGGAGTCTTTAACTGATTTTAATATGCATTCCGGGATGGATGCGCCTACCGGCCAGTCGCGTTGATAGAACCAGAGTTTATATTTGCGAGGTCCTTGCTCCAATCTCTCAATATACTCCTTTATCAGTCCCAGGTCCATATGTGAAAATGCAAGAAATGCATCCACTTTCAGCACACTATCATCTGTGGGATTCGGTATGGGAAACCAATTCTGTTCGTAGAGCCACATTAAAATTGTTCGCTTAAAATATAAGCATGCTAATATCATGATGATGGCGAGTCCAAGAATGGGTGCTAGAATCTTATAAACGTTATGTTTACAATCATCTGATTCAAGGAAATGCATGGAAGCCTCAAGAATATCATCATTGCATTTCAAATTATCATGATCAGCGATAAAGAGCGGATTCACGAATAACTTCAACATGTCGAGGCTTTTGCAATTGCATTTCCATGGATTTCCCGATAGTTTCAAGATTATTTTGCCAGCTTGCTTAGAGAGAAACTCGACTACATTTTTCTCAAGATTATTAATACTGTTGTTTCTAAGGTCCAAATAGGTTAAATCGGTAGGCAATTGGTCAACATTTATACTTGTCAGCTTGTTATTAGCCAGATGAAGCTCTCGTATATTAGAATATCCATATAAGCTCATATTTGGCAACTTAGTTAGATTCTTGTTATTAAAGTAAAGCGATGCCTTTCCAGTTATTGGAATAGGTAATTCTGGAATCTTCATTCCAGTTTCGACTTTGTCGCAATCAATTTCAAATCTCAACTCTGTACGGTTCAGAGAGCATTGACAACCTCTGGGACATGTCTTTTTATTTATATCAACATTGAAGTCCCAATTAATTCTATCTTGGCAAATAAAAGCTGATATATTGTCTTTCTGAGTAAAATTTTCCATGTCCATGTCCAGCTCCAAAAACGTCAAATTATTTTGAATTATTGCGGAACTGAAAATGTATTCAAGAACGTATATAAATTTTAAAAATGTATTGTCCTATGCAAGATGTAAGCATTAGATTTCCCAAGAAACCATGCGTCGAAAATTAAAATAGAACTTCTCGTTTTTAACGATATGTACACAGAAAAAAAATGCCGTTCTAAAATCAAGCCTAAAATACTTAATTTAAGCCTGCATTTTTTATGAATGTTTCCAGGATTAAACTGAACAATCAAGCCTATATCGGGATTAAAATGGGAAAATAAGCCAAAATTATTTGATTCGTTCGGTGGCTCAGTGGTTAGAGTCGCCGACCTGTTTGAAAAAAACCTGGGTTCGATTCCCCCCAGTCAATTGCATTCTAACATTCTCTTCATCAAAAAAAAAATGTTAAAAAAAAACAATAAATAAAAAATGTTAAAAAAAAATTTTAATAAAAAATGTTAAAAAAAAAATAGAAAAAAAAAATTTAAAAAAAAAATTGAAAAAAGTTAGAAAAAAAATTTTAAAAAAATTTAAAAAAAGTTTAAATGTAACAAAAAAAATTATTATTTTTAGCCTGAATTTAAGAATTTTAGGATTAAATTCGGGATTGAAAAATCAAGTATTTCACACTTGGTTTAAGCAAATCCGAGATTACCCCACTTCTGACATCGTTTCGGATTGAATCCGGGCTAAATATCCCGGATTTTTTTATCTGTGTAGTGGAAATCAGAGATTAAAGCTTTAGCCGAAACCGTAACGTTTAACCGGTAAAAACGATTGAAATTTAAAAACGTAACTGAAACCGTAACCGAAAAAAAAATTTCATTTGACCGAAACCTTTAAACCGAAACTCTGTAAACCGAAATAACCATTTGGTAACCGTTTCAATTGTAAGGGCTAATTTTGGTTTTTCATACATCCAAAAAACAAATTTTTTTTTTTAAATTTTGGTTTTAATTTTTTTATGTTTTATTTTTAATGTTTATTTGTGATAATAAAATAAATTTGTTAAATGAAATATTAAAATTCTTAAAATGTAACTAAATTACATCATACTGAAGAATATGTGAAATAAATGTGTGAATGAAACATTAGGAAAGTAATGCCGTTGTAATTATTATTATTATTTTATTAATAAAATTATATTTTTGCAAATACATTTTTTTTTGTGAACCGAAACCATACCGATTTTTTTTAAAACCGAACCATATAAAAACCGATTCACCGTTTCGAAACCTTTATTAAAAGATTTTGCGTAACCGATTACCGAAAGCTTAAATGCGAGCATAACCGAAACCGTAACTGAAACCGATATTCGTTTCGGCTTTAATCCCTGGTGGAAATCATGTGAAAAGCCAAAACTTATAATTATTTCTCGTTAAAAACGAGAAGCTCGATTTTAGAATCATAGTTTCTTGGACAAATCTTCTTAGAACTCGGCGATTTTGACAAATTGACCCACTCCAATAAACATACCCAAGCCAGCCAAAATCCGTTATTAGTCCACCTATGAAAGTCAAAGACTTTAAGTTTACCAAATCTTTAAAATGATCCTCAGTGAGACTTTTAATGTTAAAGTTAATAAATCTCAATGATGACAAATTCTTTAAGCCTTTTAATAGTTCGCGTGAAATACTGACTTCATCTATGGGAATTGTAAATCTCAATTCAAGTAATTCCAAGTTTTCCAAGCCTCTCAGAAGTTGAGTATTTAATAAGGAAGGTACTTCTATGTAGTTCACTTCCAACGGCTTAACACCAATCGTCAGTTCTTTAACCTGAGTTAGATTAGTTAGGTAATATTTATCACATCTGATTACATCTGTGAAATTTCGAACATAGATTTCAAGCGTATTGAGATCTTTGAAGTTTCGCAAAAACTCATTTGGAGGCAGACATTTATTATATATGTTGATTTGCTTTAAGTTGGGTAAATCCAATGCTAGGGAATTGAGACACTCGCGAGTTGTGTTACTGTTGACATGTATAAAAAATTGAGACACGTTTGATTTATTGCAGTTCTTGAAGATATTCCTTTGATGGTATTTATCAGACTTTTCGCACCACTTATCACGGGTAGCACCTTGCCGTTTGGCAAGACAATGGAACGAATTTACTGCATCTTTATTCAGGTTAAAGGATCCACTTATTGTATAGCATTTCCCTTGACAGTAAGTATAGTCAGGATTGCATTCAAAGTCCAAAGTATTGCCATTCAAATTCATTTTACAGTCAATCAAAAAATTAGCTTTCGTCCCATATACGCAATGTGTCGATTGGAAAATTGATTCATAGATGATTGGGAAACTTGAATTTAAACTAATGTGTTCATTAGCATTTTCTATTCCGAAATAAGAGTAAACACACAAAATTTGAAGTAATTTTGTCCACATTTTAAATGTTTCCTTAGCTTATCCGGTCTTTGCGGTTGACAAGTTTAAACTGCGAAAATTTTTGGATCAGCTCAATTCTCAACCAAAAAATTACATTTTATTCAGCCCATCATGGGTCGACTAAGCGATACGCTATACACAAATAATATACATTAATAATCAGTGTATTTTAAAGGCTAATATGGCTTATATGGTATGATTAGATTTCTCTTAATACTAATTTAATGTATGTTACTTTTAAGCAGGAATATCGGTTTCAGTTAATGCTTGATAGAACCGAAAGCAACATGATATACACAAATCGGTTACTTAACCGTTATATTCTTATAAAAAATCGTTGTTTCGGTTTTGGTCTAATACAAAAGTTTTGTTTTGGTTATGCATTCGGTTTTAAAACCGATTTTGAGTAACCTTTAATAGTTTAATAAACTCAAATTGTAGAGCAAACCTATATTTCCTATACAGAGTATAATACCATTGCTGATAGCGTGCCTCCCTCCGTTGGGAATAATCATAATTTGGATTTTTCAACCATGTGCCCTTTTCATATGTTCCCAATTCCTTTTAAGCATCGGTGTCGTTGATAATAGGTCATCGATGTGGTATTTTGCTGTGAAATTCAAGCAAAAGCGATTTCGGTATGATTTTTTTAAACTTTTTTTTACTGAAAATAGTCAAAAATTCGATAAGTGCCTGTAACTTAAAAACGCGAGCTGTTGAAAAAAAATGGAGATAAGATTTAAAATCAGAGACCTCAAAATAGTAAGCAACTTCTATACATTTCAAAACAACTTACAAAAAGTTCAATTCTGCAGCCTTGTGATTCAATAGCTCGATAATTAGGCAAATCTTATAAAGATTACTTTTACTTTTTACTCATAAGAATTATTTTTTGTGATAACTTTTTCATTAAAACAGTCTGATTTTTTTTAAACGATTAAAAAATTTCCTATTTTTAGAATCTTCCGAAACAATTTGAAAATAACGTTGATAAAAAGCTCCAAGTGTGCTTTTATGTTTCACAGTTTTAGTAACCATAAGAGAATCGCTCACAGTTATTTCTTCAACAGCCGAAGGTGCCCTTCGGGCAACATTTATTTGTATATAATAACTATTTTTCTTGTTATTTGTTTCTTATACGAGCTAATTAATTTTTTCCTTAGTTATCTTTCCTTAGTTATCTGCCCGTGACGATGGCCCGAGCCTGGATCTCTTGGCGGGAGGATGATTTCTTGGGTACCGAGCTTGAATTTCAGTTTAGCAACTAGCTCTGTCGAGAGAATGTCATTTGCAGATGATGTGGGTGAAATTCTTTAATTTCTAAGAAGAATTTAGATAATTAAATAATATCTATTTGCCTTTAGATCATGTAAGTTACATCATGACCAATCGGAACGAGGAGGCCGAGGAGCTAATGCGCAAAGTGGAAAACGCCGAGGAGTTGAAGGGTAACCAGGGCAAACAGTATCATCATCTGTGCATTGTCAATCTCGTGGTGGGCACCTTATACTGCGCCAAGTCCAACTATGAGTTTGGACTCTCCCGCTAGAGATGCTAATAATAATTTAAACAATTAATATAAATATGAAAAGAAGAGATACAAATATTATGAAACAACATTTCCTGATCCACAATATACCTCAGGGAAAGAAGTATATGTGGGTGAAGTAATTAAAAAAAAATATACTTTTAACACAAAAGATTTGATGCAGACTTCTTAAAATAATCTTATCATTTAGTTTTCTTTTGAATGACACATATAATTTTCAAAAAATTATAAAAAATACTAGAAAAAATATTTTAAAAAATTTTTTGTTCCAGTCACTCTTAGAATTGTTTGAAAAATTTTTTTGCAACAAAATATTTTTTGTAAAAATTCGAGGAAAAAAGTGATAAAAAAACACAATCTGGGGTGCCACAGAAATCTCTTTCACCTGAAAAATTACGTAAATTTCATACAAATTTACGTCAAATTCAAGTGAAAGAGATTTCTGTGGCCTCCAGTTTTACAAAAGTTCTAAATTTTCCACGGGTACTAAATGGGTTAAAAAAATTTTTGTGTCATTCAAAAGAAAACTAAATGATAAGATTATTTTAAGAAATCTGCATCAAATCTCTTGTGTTAAAAGTATATTTTTTTTTAATAACTTCACCCACATATACTTTTTTCCCTGAGTGTACAAATTGTTTCTTCAAAACTTTTAGTATTATCACTGCGGACGGCTGTCATGTTCGAATCATAGCGTTAAAATTCTTAGCTTAAAAGGGTAAATGAGGATCAAAAATTTAGAAACTTTTGCTCTAGAACTTTTTCGAAAAATGGCTAGTTTAGCGGTAAATCGCTAAAACCCGCTTAAATTGAAACCCCCACAGTATCAAAACGGTAAAAGCCAGTTTTTTTTAAGAGCATAGGTAAAACGCTACAGGAGAAATAAGTTTTTTTCCCACATTTTGGCGGCTTTTGAGAAAACGCCCCTAACGATTTAAAATTTCAATATATTGTAGTTTGTAAAATTTCGCGGAATTTTATATATGAAACATAAATGTTTGCGGTGGGCTTGGAAGATATTAACTGTTAACTGAATATATAAGTTTTTCTTAGAATTTGAATAGAACAGAGAGCTGTAAGCTATTGCGCTAGGCAATTATCTTTGTAAAAATAATCTTTCTTTTTCTGATAATGAAAGCAACAAAATATTCATATTCTTGAGAAAATATATTATTCATAAAGCGTAGTACGCTCTAGCTGAAAACATTTTGGATGCTCGATATGTTCGATGTTGCGTCAGCTATGCACAACAAACAAATAAATAACATTGAGCACAAAAATAAAGAGAAAATGGACAAAATAGACATGATAAGAGAATTAGCAGCGACTAATACCCTAATTATTAAATCAAAAATTATTAATTATAAAAATCCTATTAAAATGTTTTTTTTTCGGTCAAATTCCACAATATTGACCTCTGTTGAACCTCTTCAATAAGTCTAATTCGATCTTTGTGTGCCAAGATCTCAATTTCACTCTTATTTTGCTACTTGTTGGTCGCCATTTCTGTTCAAAAAGATTTCAACTAGTCGAAATAACGATTCAATCGATGTTTTGAAAGGTCAAAAAAAAGATGCCATCTGTTTACCAAACAGTGTTGTAAAACGCCGGAAAATATTCTGAGCTGCCCATATTTAGGTACAGCGTACATACGTTTAGAAATGGCCTTTCAAAATAATTTCGAGCATGTTTGCAGCCGTTTTTTTTATATGGACTTTTGGCCTTGCAAACATATTTTCGGCTAGAGCTTACTATGCTTAATTGTGCATTGCAATAGGAACCTGTGCTGCCAGACAGTTTGCTTTTGCTTTTAAGAATGCGGGCTTTTATTGGTTTAAGTTTAGGGTGCTTGATTTTAAGCCTAGTACCGCCGTGAGTTTAATTTTTAGCGGCTTAAAATGCTCAATATTTTGCTGTCGACGAGCGTAAAGCCAGAGTTGCCAATGCAACACGGAAAAAAACAAAAAGTTGAGTGGTAACTCTATGCGTCAGCTGTGCAAAACGAAAACAAACAGACAAACAAATAGTGTTGGGTAAACAGTGCTCATTTAGGTGAACATGTTCACTTGTTCTTTTTTTTTAGGTGAGTCAACTCACTCAGATCGCTCACTTGCTCAGTTGCTCACTTGTTCAGGTTGCTCACTTGTTCAGTTGCTCAGTTACTCACTTGTTCAGTTGCTCAGTCACTCACTTGTTCAGTAGCTCAGTTGCCAACTGCTCTAAGTCCCTCACTCAAGAAATAGAAAATTTCATACGTTATACATTTCATACATTTCAATTTAAATCGGATTCATCACTTTATTATATTTAATATACATGTACATAAAAATAAAGTAACAAAATTATAAATAAAATTATAATAAAATAACCAAACTAAAAAGTAAAATAATGAAAGTATTTATTTCCCTTCACTTCTTTATACTTTTCTCCAAACGAATAAAAGGAAATAAAGAATAAGAACATTTGGGCGATAGTGAGCAAAGCAGAACAACTGAACAAGACTGAGCAAGTGAACAAAAAAGAGCAAAACAGAGCAACTGAACAAGACTGAGCAACTGAGCAAGTGAACAAAAAAGAGCAACTGAACAAGACTGAGCAACTGAGCAAATAAGCAAAAAAGAGCAAGTTGGAAGGAACATGTTCACTTGCTCACTTCAGGGAGCAACTCTTTTTTGTTCACTTACTCATGAGCAACCCAACACTAGAAAACAGACAAACAAATTATAACAAATAATTATTTGAAATGGATTGCGAAACAAAAAGGCGCGCATTGGCAGTATCAAATCTTGCCATCGCAGGAGCGTTAGCCGTATATTATATAGTGAAGAAGAAGGAAGAGAATGCGGCAAAAGCTCGGAAGCACAAGCGTTCCACAACTTGGGTCAACTCATATTTGCAGGAAAGGCGCATCAAGCGCCGCTATGCTACCTCTGTAAGTGTTCCGTTTTATATAAATACATACACATTTAAATATATTGTGAATTTTTATTGCAGCTGGAAAACATGACTCAGACTCCCAAAGTTTTTGTTGAACATTTCCACATGTCAGAGGCAAACTTAAACTATCTGTTTAGTTTGGTGGAGCCATTTTTGCAACCACAGAAGAATTCTCGTCCAGACGCCATTCCACTCAAAGCAAAGTTGTGTATGGTTCTCGAGTAAGTATTGTATTATATTATAAGTAATTTCATAAACATATTTTCTTTGTAATATATTTTTTAGAATGCTTGCATCCGGTAGCATACAACGCCATATGGGGCTTACCATTGACTTGGTATGCGATGCCATTTGTTCTGGTCTGTCTGGAGAGTTTCCGAAATGGAGCAAACAAAATATGTTGAAGTGGGCAGAGAACTTTGAAATTAAGTGGAACTTCCCAAATTGTATTGGTGCCATAGACGGCAAACACGTGCCAATAATGAGTCCACCCAATAGTGGCAGTGCCTTTTTGAATTACAAAGTAAGTGACTTTAATGCGAATTGCTGATTTTTAGTAAACTTTTACTTAACATTTTAGGGATTCCACTCGATTGTGTTGATGGCGGTATGCGACGCATCCTACCGATTTACATACATAGATGTTGGTGCGTACGGTAGCGAAGGCGATATAAACGCGTTTTCAGACAGCACTTTAGGAATGGCAGTGTTGTCGAGAAATCTGGAGTTCCCTGAGAGCCGAATGCTCAATGACGTGTCGACTCCATACTATATGGTAGCCAATGATGCGTTTCCTTTGAATACGCGGATAATGAAGCCCTATGGAGCTAGAAGTCTAACGAGATCCGAGCGTATATTCAACTATCGATTAAGTCGAGCTCACCGGTGCATTGAAAATACTTTTGGCATTCTATGCACCAGGTGGATGGCCGTTCAATGCACCCAGCTGAGCAATCCAGATAGTGCTCAAAAAATAGTTGCAGCTTGCTGCTCATTGCACAATTTTGTAATGCGCACGAGCCACGCAGATCTCTATGTGCCAAAGGTTCTGGCAGCGCAAACGCAACTCGCCCAGCTTAAACCTTTCCGTGGTCGCCACCACGACTACCCGAAATACGTTCGGAATAATATAATGGAATATGTGAACTCTCCAACGGGCTCAGTATCTGGGCAGGACGAAGCAGCTGGTGTTTAATAAATACTATAATTAATAAATTCATTTGTTTTCTTTAGTATTTGTTTTGTTATTTAATAGTGATAATTATTATAGGTTATTATTGGTATTATTCATTTTTTTTTTTATTGAAGCGTTCGTATGCTTCCAAAGCACCTGCGTCATTTCCTGCTCTGCATCTTCCGCTTCCTCTGGGGTCATCTCATTTAGCTTTTCATCCCAGTAACGTACGATTGAGCGAAGCGGGGTTGGCTCTGGACGTTGCATAATGTTATCCTGCTTGGCAATCATCGTTTCCAGCAAGCCAATAATCTCATCCTTTTCCGGCGTTGGCTGCTCCATCTTCCTTTTTTTACCGGTTCTCGCCTGGAACATAAGTTTATAATGTTACTTTTGTGTATTTATCATAATGTATTTCTTATATACTTACATAAGAGTACGAGTGTTCCCCGCATGATGTGCTCGCATCTGCATCTTGCTGAGTTGCATCAAATTCAATCATGCTATTAAATGATGAATTTGATTCGTCCAAGTCCGTCTCTCGAAGTCCAAACTGACTGGGGGACTGATTGTTGTTGGTGCTGAAAGTACTGCAAGAAGATTTTCAGCGCACTTGTTGTAATTTTGGCATTTCTACTTACCGCCTTTGCGAAGACATTTCGGAAAGGAATGACATATGAGGGGCCAAATGCCACTCGACCGCGTCGTTCGCCCTGGGCATCTGCGGCCCAGCTCCACCGGCACTGCCACTTTTTTTGCCTGCCACCTTGCAGTGGTACCGGTAGCTGTCCCGCAGGCTCTTCCACGCCATCTTGCAATCATTTTCTGAAATATAAATGTTTTATTTAATAGCGTTTCACTGTTGTAAGAAAAAAAAAAAATTACCGCTTCTGTTAAGCGTCTGGGCCACACTCTCCCAAGCATTTTTTATAAAATTTGAATCAAAGTGTTTTTTATCTGTGAGGTCCCACAATATCGGCCTCTTCTCCACCTCTTTAATGAGCAGAATTTTGTCTTCTGTTTCGAAAAGAACCAATCTGCTGTTTTTTGTTAATTTTCCGGCCATTTCGTTTGAGTTATTGTGAGAGAGTGAGATAGCGAAACTCTAAACAGTTCGATGTTTCGCTTTGCCAGTCAGCTGTTTCAAACAGTGCTGGATAGCGCCCGTTCCTTATCTGGCAACTCCGTTTTTAAGCCTAGTACCGACGTGAGATAAATTTTTAGCGGCGGAAAATGCACAATATTTAGCTGTCGACGAGCGTAAAGCCAGAGTTGCCAATGCAGCACGGAAAAATAACATAAAATGGAATGGTAACTCTATGCGTCAGCAGCGGTTTATTTTAAATATGAACATGCAGAACTGATTTGCAAAAAAGAGGAGAGAATAGGCAATGAAAAATGTATATTAATATTAATAGAGGAGAAATATGCGATGGCACGCAAGCACAGCGGGTATTTGGTGCACCTATCGCTTTTGAACTTTTCACGTGGATTCTCCCTCTAAATTAATGAACAAATACAAATATCAGCCTCTTCTCCACCTCATTAATTAGCAGAATTTTGTCTGCTGTCTCGAAAAGATCCAATCTGCTGTTTTTTGTTAATTTCACCGCCATTTCTTTTGACTTATTGTGAGAGAGTGAGATAGATAGATACCGAAATATTTAAGAAATAGATTTTTCGCTTGGCTTGACAGCTGTTTCAAACAGTGCTGGATAACGCCCGTTCCTTATCTGGCAACTCCGTTTTTAGTTGACGTGCGGACCGACAAGCGGAGATAAATGTCGTCTTCTTCTTATTCACCTTACGCCAGCGTTTTTTTATATGGAGTTTGACCTTACGCTAGGCCTTTTTTCTGACGTCGGTACTAGGCTTTAGTTTCAAGCATAGTACGCAAACTAAAAAAAGGCCTGGCGTAAGCCCAAACTCCATATAAAAAAAACGCTGGCGTAAAATCAAGAAGAAGAACTTGACATTTTTTACGCTCGGGTGTCCGCAGACTAAATAAAATAACAGAGCTGTTAAGTAAAATAACAGAATGGGCAGCACTGCTGACAGGCCCACCGAAACATTAAACTGTTTAGAGTTTCGCTGGGTATACTGGAGATAAATGTCTGGCAAACAAGTGAAAACTATGAAGACTAATTAAATTTGGTCAATAACGATGACAATATTGGTAGATTATAGGCAAGAACGTAAGCTAAAATGGTTTTTATAGATATTTTGGTATTTTTTTCATTAACACAAATGGTGAATCCTCATTAGAAGTTCAAAATCGATGGGTGCACCCAAAACGCGCTGTGGTTGCGTGACATCGCATATTTTCCCTCTATTAACTTTAATTTGCATTTTTCACTGCCTATTCTCTCCTCTTTCATCCAAATCAGTTCAGCATCTTCAAATTTAAAATAAACCGCCGCTGACGCATAGTGTTACCACTCAACTTTTTGTTATTTTTCCGTGTTGCATTGGCAACACTGGGCTTACGCTCGTCGACAGCTAAATATTGAGCACTTTACGCCGCGTAAAATTTAGTTAGCTTGCGTACTAAGCTTCAGTTGAGTTGACGTCCGGACCGACAAGCGGAGATAAATGTCGTCTTCTTCTTATTCACTTTACGCTAGCGTTTTTTTTATATGGAGTTTGACTTACGCTAGGCCTTTTATCTCACGTCGGTACTAGGCTTTATCATCAAAGACAATAAAATCTTAAAAATTGTAATTTACATACAAACAGTTAAGCCAGTTTATTGCCAACTAAACATGTTTTTTGTATTAAAAGTGTTGATTTTTAATTAATAAACCTTAAAAAAAGGAATTTTATAAGTCAAAGTGTCCATAATTCGAACTTTTCTTTGGATAATAGCGATTAGAGCTAGGGAAGCTCGAATGATTTTGCATGATTTTGAGAACATATATGTAACGCAAGACTTTTAAAAAGTAGATCAATCCGTAAATGGCTTTAACACGACGTTTCCGTTAGAATCCGACAAATCTATCAATGATGTTGTTGATAAGTAAATCACTTTGTAGCTATTTTAGCTTACATTTTTTAAATCAGCTTTTTGAACCGTTGCCAAGGTTGAACACGGACAAAGACATAGACATAGATAAGCAGTTGAAAGTAACGGTAGTCATGACTACGTTATTTGACGCCACAACAAAGCGCGGTGTAAAATTTTTAATTCGTGAGGAAACCCAAAAGAGGAACTCAAAATGCTGCATCAGGGAATAATTCTACGGGAGGGACATGTTACACGAACTATTTACAATCTGGTAAGGTAATTGAGAGCAGATTCATATCATTGGCCCAAAACGTCCAATTTGTTGCTCTCAGATCAAAGATAAACGCTACGAGGATGTCATTGAGTGCATTGTGAACTGTGGCGAGGCGGCAAATACGCGAGCAGGTCTGTCCACACTTGGACACTGCTACTACCACGCCCAGAAGTACGAGGAGGCGGCCAGCTGCTATGAGCAACTCTGCCAGCTGGTGCCCAAGGAGGCCAAGTACAGGTGAGTCTGGAGTTTGGGTAGACTAAATCTCTGCTCTAGGAAGTCCCTTAATTTTGATAAATCAGAATACCCAGCAAAGTTCAATGGAGGTTTTCGGCAGCTCCTTTTCAAATGGATTTTGAAAGCTTTCAAAAAAATAAATGAAATTGTTAAATTTCATAGCTAGTTTTATACTATATCACTTGTTAATTTTTAGTTCGGGGGCTTTCGTCCATGGTCTCTTGCAAAGTTTATTTTCGAATTTTTGTAACAATGTAATATAGAAATTTTGGTATTTTACTAACCATTGAAAATTTAAAAAATTTAGTGCCAAATTTGATAGATTTTTTTCACAACAAATTGTAACCCATTTTCGTAATCTATGGTCAATTCTAAGATGTTTTCACGAAGAAACCATAGTTCTAAAATGAATTCCTGGTCCGCGCTTTTTGAGTTGAAAATGTATTTTTTTTTGAAAACTTATTTCTTGGTTGTTTATGGTCCGATTCTGACAAAGTTATTTTTAATACTCTTGTTAGGGCCATGACTTTTAAAATTTCACAGAAACAAAGGACCAAATGTCCTTAAAACATAATTTTCATCCTTGGAACGACGATTTCGCGATTCGTGTCTATTTAAAAAAGTTTTTCGGAATTAAAGCTATTTTTTTGCCCCCAAAAATTTTTAAAAATTTAAAATTGTATTAAAAATGAATTAAAATATGTTCTTAATTTTCTTCATTTCGAATTTATGTAAAAGTCACTTTTCAAAACTTTTTTCCTCGATTTTTAAAAAAAAATTTTATTGCAAAAAAATTCTTGAAACAATTCTAACTGCAAAAAAAAATTTGGAAAAATATTTTTGCTAGTATTTTTTTATGATTTTTCGAAAATTGGTAAAAAAGCCACGTTTTGTGTGAAAAGTAGGAAAATGGGGCTAAAATTGTCATTTTTAGGATTTTCAAAAAATTACTACACAAAATTACTATTACAAAAATGACTAGCAAAAATATTTTTCAAAATTTTTTTTGCAGTTAGATTTTTTTTTTTTAAATAGAGGAAAAAAGTTTTCAAAAGTAACATTTACATAGATTCGAAATTTTCGAAGGGTACTTAATACGTTAAGGAAAGTTGTGTGTCATTCAAACGGAATTTGAACGACCTTTTCAAATATATTTTTTTTTACTGTGAAGACTTGACTCACAATAGCTTATATAGTAAAAAAAAAATAGTGTACCTTTTATTTTGGCCAGTAGTGTATATTGTTTCTAGCTTGTTCAGATTATGACTTTATTAAGACTTGTTGTCCTTATTATTGTGACCATATATTGTAGATTCTACTACGCACAGTCGCTCTACCAGGCTGGGATCTTTACGGAGGCGTTGCGTGTCCTGAAACAGATTGGCGACAAGGAGTTGGAGCTGCGGGAACAGTGCCTGCAACTGCAGAGTGCCATACTCTACTCCAGTGAGGATTACGCGGGAGCTCAGAGTCTGTTGAATCAGCGGGCCGGCGGCACAGCGGAGACACTGAATGATGAGGGATGCCTGCTCTTCCAGGCGGATCAGCACGAGGCGGCGGTGCAGCGTTTCCAAACGGCGCTGCAGGTTGGCGGCTTTAACCCATTGGTGGCCTACAATGCTGCATTGGCGCACTTTCAGCGCAAGCAGCGGGCACAGGCGCTGGACTGCACCTCGGAGATTGTGGAGCATGGCATGCGCAATCATCCAGAGTTGGGCATTGGCGCCCAAGTGGACACGGACGGCAGTGCTCGGAGTGTTGGCAATCCCATTACCATGGCCTTATCCGGCATTACACAGGCACTCAACCTGAAGGCGGCTCTGGAGTATCAGGATGGCAATGTGGAGGCAGCACGGGATGCCTTACTGGATCTTCCGCCTCGGGCGGAAAGTGAACTCGATCCCGTCACATTGCACAACATGGCGTTGACGGATGCCCAAGGACCTGTGGCCGGTCTGCGCAAGTTGGCCTTCCTCCTGCAACTGGGTGCTCCGGCCTGCCCCAAGGAGACCTTCGCCAACATTTTGCTCACCTGCTGCAAGCATGAGCTCTACGAGACCGCCGCCGACATTCTGGCGGAGCACACGGACCTGACCTACAAGTATCTGTCGCAGTATCTCTACGAGCTGCTGGATGCACTGATTACGGCCCAAACCAGCGGCGAGTTGGCCGAAAAGAAACTGGGAACTCTCGCTTCCAGCTTGTCCGGCAAATTGCGCAGCCTCGCAGCGCGTGTCCAGGAGGTGAGAGCAACCAGCGAGCAGCAGGCACTGCGGGATGCTCTCAAGGATTACGAACAGACACTGGAATTGTAAGTACTTAAGATATTAGAATGATGGTAATTATTTAACCCGAAATCTGTTATGCCTTAAAGTACCTATAAAGTATATACATACATATGTTCCTACTAGAGATGGGCACCAGATGGGAATCCTTTTAAAGACCCGGCCGAAATAAATCTTTGAGGCCCGGTTCAGGCCCGACCCGGTCAAATTTTCAGAAAGCCTGGCCCGTTATTACGATACAAAAAAGTTTTTTTTAAATATTTTTTCTTTTTTTTTCTTTAGATACAAATTGTTTTTTTTTTTAGCCTTTTCTGCAATTTGCTTCTTAAACTTGCTCATTTGCTTATTTTTCTGCGTACATTTTTCTTGTTACAGAAATTTTGTTATCAAGCGATTCGAAAAGTAATCGTGACTTTTCGGGACTACCAGGCCTCGGCCATTTTACTTAGGCTCGGGCCCGCACGAAAAAAAATCCGTTTCCGATTTTCATGCACGAAGTTTTTTGTATGTTTCGGTTTCGAAATACCAGTATGATTTCGGCTTACAAGACAATTTTAAAAAGTTTTAAAGATACATATGTAAATTTGAAAACAATTTCTCAATAATTTAAAAAATTTGTATTTTTTAATCGAGATCAAAATTTAAATTAAATTACGGCAGAAGTAAAAATAAAATTTAGTTTAAAAAAACGATGATTACATCTTAACAACGCAATTAAATGTTATGCTTGACCGAACCGAAATAAACCGTTATGCATGAATCGGTTTCTAAAAATTAATTAATGATATCCAATTTTGTAATGAGTTTTTGGCGAGCCTTTTTCGATAGTTTATAAAATATGATAACAAATTTTTTTTTTAGCAATTTATCGGGGGTGCCACTGAAATGCTTCGCTTGAATTCCACTTAAATTTCATACAAATTTAAGTGAAATTCAAGCGAAAGCGAATTCTTTGGCACCTCAGTATATTTTAAAAATTTTAATCGTTCTTGATATTTATTATGTTTGAAAGAAGATAAAAAAATATTTCATGAAATTCAGATCTCAACATAAAAATCAAAACTAAGAATGAAATTTTAAATTAAAAATTTGGTTCTTTAACGATTATAAATTATTTATAAAGTTGATATTAATTAACAATCATTTAAATTGAGACAAATTAGAATAAATTAAACAGTTTAAGTTAATAGACCGCTGTATTTTTTTTTAAGTACGAGGTCTAAATAAATTATTAGAAGCTCAAGCTTAGATTGTGTGTGGGGAAACACCATGAAAAAATTCAATCAGACCAAAAATAATAAGGTAAAATTTAGACTGCATATAAATTGTAAATAATTCAGATTAAAAACGTAAAAAACGTAGTTCGACAAATAGAATTATATCTTAATCTTCAAGAATACAAAATTTTCGTATTACCATATTTAATTTTTCTTTTTAATTTGTTTGATCCTTAGATATCTACCCGTGGTGATGGCACGCGCCTGGATATCTTGGAGGGAGGATGATTTCTTGGGCGCCGAGCGTGAATTTCGGTCCAGCGCCGAGTTCTGTTCCGAGAATGCCATTTGCTCCGTGTGGCGCCTCAATGCAGGTCACGTGCTCTTCATGCAGGACAAGTACAAGGAGGCGGCTGCCTTCTATGAACCCATTGTTCGTCAGCACTCAGATGATGTGGGTGAAGTTCTTTAATTTTGAAGAAGAATTTAGATAATTAAATAATAATTATTTGCCTTTAGATCATGTCAGTTTCAGCTGCGGTGCTGGCCAATCTATGCGTCTCCTACATCATGACCTTTCAGAACGAGGAGGCCGAGGAGCTAATGCGCAAAGTGGAAAACGCCGAGGAGTTGAAGGGTAACCAGGGCAAACAGTATCATCATCTGTGCATTGTCAATCTCGTCGTGGGCACCTTATACTGCGCCAAGTCCAACTATGAGTTTGGACTCTCCCGCATCGCCCACGCCCTCGAGGGTGGATCAGGAGCGCGTCTCTATGCGGACACCTGGCTGCATGTGAAGCGCTGCATGCTCGGTCTGCTAACTGGCATGGCCAAGCAGAACATCATCTTGCCCTACCCGGCTATCCAGGAGGTGCTCAACTTTCTGAAATCCTGCGAAGCCTACGGCTTGTTCACTCCGGCAAATATCTACGCGGCCACGGATCGGATTCCCAGCGAGCCACTCACCATTGGGCTGGAAGCCAGAAAACTTCGACTCTTGCTGATCAAGTTAAGCGAATATGAGAACTACTAAGATCGTCTAGAGATGCTGAAATAATTTAAATAATAAATATTAAAACAAAGAGATACAAATTCTCAGAAACTAATTTCTAAGTTCCACATTATAAAAATGATTTCTTTGAAACTTTTAGTATTACACAAGGGAAAAGTCAAGTTGATAGAAAAAAACCAGGTGCAGTTTTGGATTCAGCGTCCCAAATAACCTTTAAAACATCATTCAGTTCTTAATCAACAAAAATCTTGTTTCTTTGTATAATTTACGAAAATCGATTTTCGATCAATGAGCTTTAATTACATTATATTAATAATTTTTAAATTTGTGCACCGATTACACGGAAATAAAATACATTTTATTTGAAATATGTTTAACTAAGTGTTTTAAGACCAAAACTGTGATTTTTTGTCGAATTTTCTGTTGTTTTTTTTTTTGGGAATTTTTAAAGAAACAAAAATTTTTTTTTAATTGATTTTGGTTTTTTAAAACTTCACGATATATTATGATATCACGAAACTACTGTCAAAATTAAAACCAATGGGAGCACGGCTTAAAGATAACATTGTTTCAAGTTTTCAAGTTATTCCAATATATGTAGTGAAAGTGCCAAAATTTTGGACATAACGGTATATCGCGAAAAGTCGAGCTGATAGAAAAAAAACAAGTGCAGATTTGGATTCAACGTCCCAAAAAAACTTAAAAACAATTGTTTTTAAACAACAAAAACCTTGTTCCCTTGTGATTTTATTATACGATCTTGATGAAACAAAAAATCTCGTTGCTAATATTTTTAATGATATTTTGTATGGGGTGATCTCAGAAAAATTTTGTAGGAAAATGAGGAAAAAGTGGCAAAAATAGTAATTTTTGGAAATTAAAAAAAAAAAACATTAAAAATAGCAGCGAAGAGATTTTTAAAAAAATTTGCATTCACTATTGGAATTTTTTAGAGAAACTTTTTGCATAAAAATATTTTTTTTGTTCAATCGAGGACAAAGGTAAAAATGTTAATTTTTACAAAAACTCAAAAAATTTTAAGCTATTTTTCAATAGTTTCAAATTATGAGTTGATATAACTCTAGTTTTCTGTAAATTCTTTTGGTTAGGTTTGTATTTAAGTTAGTTGTAATTGAAGCGTTTGATTAAAGTTGCTTTTTGTGCTGGTAGAAATAAACTGTAAGCCACTGTATATACTTGCATAGGGACTTTTCTAATTGAATCCAAAAATTAAATATAATTAAGAAACATCATTTGCGCACAATACATTCAAATATTTAATTTAGTGTTTCCATCTGGGTTAGGTTCTGGGGTCGAATTTACCCATACTTTTATAAGGATTGCATTTGGATAGAATTATTGCCTGCATTGTATTAGAGCGAATAAATAACAAGTGGGAAAGGCTATAGTCGAGCTCCCGACTGTAGGATACCCGTTACTTACTTAAATAAATAAAAAAAAATTTATTGCATGCTTTTAGGCACTTTTATTGCTTAAAAGCTTTAATCAACCATTACCACCTTTCTATTTGTCCGATTTTGTTATGATTTAATAAGATAATAGGTAATAATAGTAGCTAACGGTAATGAGTTAAAAAATCCTAATATATTGAAAACTATGCGTGTGGTGGCTTTTCACGATTTACGGGGGCGGAAAGGGGCGTGGCTAAGTTTTGAAACAAACTTGATCTGCGTGGGGTTTATAGAAATCTATGTGCCAAATTTGGTTGCTCTAGCTCAGATAGTCTCTGAGATCTAGGCGCTCACACAGATTAACAGACAGACGGTCTGTTACATACATTGCAACGAATACAATAACCCCTTTTACTTATTTTTATAAGTAAGGGGTATAAAAATACTCGATCCTCAGCGCTACCCAAAACTTTTGTTTGTTCATTATTTTTAAAATCATGTCTGATAATACCCCTTAATATGAAAATTTCAAAATATGTATATTGCTTACATCAAATTTACCAGTATACAAACTCCACATTAGATTCATTTATTCCTACCGTCTTTCTTTTATCCATATTTTAAATATTAAACAATCCTTTTAAATTTTATACTTGAATGTTGTCTCTTTACAATTTATTAATATTAATTTCAATATATGCTGCGCTGTTTATGTATAGTACTGTGTTCTGTATGATGCTGCTAATGGATTACAGGGTGTACATGAGATGATTACATTACGTTGTTGTGGCACTCGGACTCGCACTCGTACTCAGATCACGGAACAATAGTTCCCTTCTTTAACTTAACGTTATCGTCGTGTCATCAGAACTTAAATAATACACACGCACACACACAAATTACAAGCATGAATTATTTTGTGCTGTCAAACATTAACATAGATACATAATATTTATATATAGATTGGTTGGTTGGTTGCACGACTGGCGAATGTGCTTAGGCCAACACCGCTGATGTGGCCATCTCGCTAACGCCGCACGTATTGTCTCCACGATAGACACGGTAATATCCCTGTTCGCCCCAGCGCGGTCCCCAAGAGTTCTTCACAATCCAATAGGGCAGCGTCTTGTGGAAGTTGGGATAATCGGAAACTCCATAGCCGACAACCAGAACACCATGATCGAGATTCTTTTTGGAGCACAACGGGGACCAGGGATGCGAGACGCCGCCACGATAGAACTGCATGGCATTCGCATTGATACCTATATAAAATACGATACCTATATTAAATATGTAAATAATTTAAGGCAAATAATTACGCACCAATTGAAATTGGTCCATTGCTGAGTAACCATTCCTGCATGGCCGTCTCATTGCCCTTGGGCAGATCAACGAATCCGCTGACTTGGACATGTGCCATAGTCTTGTTGAAATGGCACGCCTTCTTCTTGGCCTCATACGGATACTCTGATTCGTATTCCAGACCGCCAATGTCCTCGATGGCTCTGTTAAAGAAATTTTAATTAGCTCAGCATTTTTTGTGGTTGGAAAATGTTTGAAAAGACCTTTAGGTCCTTTGTCTAAGACTCTAAGATAATTGGTTTTGGAAAAAAATATATACAAAAAATTGCCTATTGTTTTTAACATTGCTTCCATTTCAAAATTAAATTATATTCCTAAGTTAAATGTCTAAACAATTTTAATATTATTAAATTCAAATAAACGGCTTTAAAAGTTAGGAAAATTTAGATACCATTGAGAAAGTAAAACTCCTTTTTTTATAATTAAATTGAGCCAATAAAAATGCTCTAAAATTAAAGAGTCGATTTTTTTCAATTCGATGCTAATCGATGCCTCATCCAAGTACTTACTTGTAAGCATTATCCATGAGTCCACCATTGCAGGCACTGTCCTTGGAATCGCAATCGAGTAGCTCCTGCTCGGAGAACTCATGCAGTTCGCCCGTTCTGATGGCGTACAAGCCCTCGATGTTGCCCGTCACACTGAAGGCCCAACAGGAGCCGCAGCTTCCCTGATTCTTCACATGTGTGACGGCATTCTTCTGGCGCCAATCGAATTCCTTGGGCAGCTGGCCGGCATAGGCAGGCACCACGGCAGGTGCACCACCCGTTGGCTTATCCTCACTGCGCTGCCAGAGTCCCGCACGCTGTTTGTACTCCGTGCTGGTCATGTCGGCGAATTCGGTGATGCCGTACTTGGCACTGCCCCGCTCATTGGAGTTCAGCTTCAGATGCGCAGACGCATCTGGTGCTCAACGCTGTTGGCATAACGGCGCTTGTATTTGATCTGAAACTTGTGGAACAAGTGATCGATCTTGTTGAGCGAACGATGATTGTGCTTCTTGTGCGTCTTCTTCTCAGCCCACTCCACGGAGCGACTGTGGCGTGCAGTGATCGCCGGACGGTTGCGGCACTTGAAGGTAACCTCATGGCCATTCGTTATCCACGGCTTCGCCCAGATCTCCACAATGCAGCGGTGCTGCTCGTCGCCGCCATCAATCAGATCCGCATCGATGCGCGTCAATGTGCCCGACACAATCTGACGCGATGCCGAGTAGACTTTGACAATTCTAAAACCAAATTTGAGTTAAATCTATTATTGTCATGAGTGTGTAGTGTAGTTCACCTGTAGTGTGGTCCCTCGCCAGCTGTGAGCTTGTCCAGCGTGGTCTGCAGCTGCTCCTCCGCCTGCTTCTCATCGAAGGGCTTCGTGCCGCCCAAGGGCACATCGTTGGCTCCTCGTCTGCTGCGGGACAACTGCAAAATAAGAAATTGTCTAAATTAATTATTTTAAAACATTTATTTGTTGCTTAATTTATTAGTATAATAATGTCCCATAAGAATTGACTGCTCATTACATCGTTTCCCATTTATAATTGTCTTCAATAAAGGGTTTACACTCGCCAGAAAAACTATGCGTACGCCGTTATTTTTGCTTTAGCAGCTATATTAGTGAAGTTATCACAGTAAAAAATATATATTTGGAAAGGTCGTTAAAATTCCGTTTAAATGATCCAAAAATTTCCTTAACCCATTAAGTACCCTTCGAAAATTTCGAATTTATGTAAAAGTCACTTTTTAAAACTTTTTTCCTCGATTTTTTCCAAAAAATATTTTAATGCAAAATAATTCTTGAAACAATTCTAGGAGTTATTGCAAAAAAAAATTTTTTAAAATATTTTTGTTAGTATTTTTTAAAATTGTTTGAAAACTGCAAAAAAGGCACTTTTTGCATGAAAATGAGGAAAAATGGGTTAAAATGGTAACTTTTATGATTTTATAAAAATTTTAAAAAATACTAGCAAAAATATTTTTGAAAATTTTGCAGTTACTCTTAGAATTGTTCCAAGAATTTTTTTACATCAAAATGTTTTTTGTGATTTTGCATCATTCGAACGAAAATTATATGACCTTTCCAAATATATATAATAAGCAGGGATTAAAACCGAAACGAATATCGGTTTCAGTTACGGTTTCGGTTTAGTTCGAATTTAGGGTTTTCGGTTATAGGTTACGCAAAATCTTTGAATAAAGGTTTCGTAACGGTGAACCGGTTTTCGTATGTTTCGGTTTTGAAATACCGGTATAGTTTCGGTTCACAAACAAAATTTCTTTAAATAAATATAATTATATTTATAATACATGTAATGATAATTAAATAGGCAAAAATAGAAAAGAAAATCAAAAATAAAATATAAAACTAATAACAAAATACATATTATTTTCTTATTAAAAGTCAAAACATTACATTTTTAAGGGTTTGCAAAGAATTACTTGACAAACTATATGTATGTATGTAGACCGTGTTCTTAAAAAAAAGTAGAGGGGTCTATTGGGCTTGTTTTATGCTTGGTAATTTGGATTGGAACCGTGGAACCATGGTGACCATGGAGTATATGTGTGTAATCTTTCGCAGTAATTGCCGCGTATATCAATAAAAGCTGTCTTAGAGTTGTTCATGAACTTTTCCAAATTTTGAAAATCACGAAAAGTTGACTACATCCACAAATTTTAACGTGGAAAACTATTTTCGAATCCAAATCAATTTTATCTGAGAGATATTTTGAACATGACATCATTATCGGTTAACCAACATATAATATTTCTAACAATATTTAGTTAAGTTATCTAATTAGACATTTTGATGTAAAGCGTATAAAAACTAATATCGAATTCAAAAAAATACTTAAAATTCAACTATTGAATGGAATAACGAATTGCGTTCATTATCTAGAAAATCGAGCGCCTGAATTTTCGCAGTACTTTTTAAAACAATTCAGTTTTCTATTAAGAGATATAATTAATATAACAAAATGTAGTAACGGGTATACTGTAGTATAAATTTTGCACTTTACTCACTTGGCACCGTCGGGAAACCAAAGGGAGCCGAGACCCTGGCTAAGTCCCTCCTGGAACTGTCCATCATAGCGTGTGCCGTCGGCGAATTGCAGATGGCCAATGCCGTGCTTCTGGCCACGTTGATTCCACTCGCCAATATAACGACTCGCATCCTCGTAGCGCCAGCCGCCCACCTTGACGGCGCCCGTACTGTACTGTCCCGACTGCTGGTGACCCTGTCCCTGTCCCTGTCCTTGCTGATGGTGCTGATGATGCTGTTGCTGCTGTTGATTCTCAATGCGTGCTGTGGTTACGCCCACGCTGCTCACTTCAATTAAGTTGAAGATGAGGCATCCACATTACGCTTTACCATTATTTTACTTACTGTCATCGTCGTAATCATCCATGGCCATTGCTCCGAAAAGGATTAAAATACCTGCACACGATGCGGTTCAATCAGCTACTGAGCTTGCATCGCGTCAGAGACACAATGCACTTTCTTGGGCTTCCATACGGCGGCCCTGGTCTAAATCTAATTAGCATATTGAGCTATTGCACAGTGGTGCAAGCCTTGAGTTTTTACGGAAATATCAAAAAAGTCGAAGCGTTTAACTATTCATTTTCAGCAAGCTTGAATGCTTTACAGTTTTATTCTTTGGCACATTTCAAAAACCCAGCAAGCAAGTATATCCTCTCTTTTAAAAATATTTTTAAAGCCAATTTGATCCCAAAAGCTAGCTAGAAATAGCGAAATAGTTTTTGAAAGCATTACAATAAATGATATTTACCGTATATGACTTTTAGTACGAAAGTTCAAATAAACGGGTAGAGTGTAAAAAAAATTTGAAATTTTCATTTTACCTTTCACTAATATTTATTTGTTAAAATTGTTATTGTTTTAAATAAAATGTTTGGAATTTGCAAAAGCATAAACTTATCTGTTTAATATTTGTTTCATTAAGATAGTGCAAAACTTTACTTGTACAATTTTTTTAACACTTAAAAAATTGTGTGGATACGCTCCTAAAGTCCTTAAATACTTTAAACAAAATTGAAAACTTTAAATTAATATTAAAGACAATAAAATCTTAAATATTATTATAATTACATAGCAGCTATGCCGCATTATTTAAAGTGAGACAAAATTTGAATATTTTAAACACCTTAAACTACTTTAGTTTTGTTCTTTAGAATGGATAATGATAATGTTGCAATTTGAAGAAGTTTTTTAATCAGTTGGACGCATTGTTTTTGTTCTGAAATTGTTATAAATAATAATAAAACCTTAGCTTTTAAGTAAATATTTATATTTACCATTTGCAGACTCTTATAGCTGCACGTCTTCAATTGCTTGAGCTTCTCTAAGAGCAGGCTGCTCAAATTGGATTTGCTTATGGGGCATCGCATACATCAGTTTACTCCAGAATAGGGGGTCATCTCGGTTGAGATACGTGTTGAATTTCATGAAGATCTTCAGCTCGGAGTCGAGTTTCTCAATGTCAACGCCGGGATATAATATGATAATCAATCTCTTGTCCTTGTCCATCGAAATAGCTTGAATGGCCGTGCGGAATTCAAAACGACCCCAGCATGAATTGATAAAATTGTTGGTCATCAGGATAACGATCCTCTTGGAGTCTTTAACTGATTTTAATATGCATTCCGGGATGGATGCGCCTACCGGCCAGTCGCGTTGATAGAACCAGAGTTTATATTTGCGAGGTCCTTGCTCCAATCTCTCAATATACTCCTTTATCAGTCCCAGGTCCATATGTGAAAATGCCAGAAATGCATCAACTTTCAGCACACTATCATTTGAGGGATTCGGTATGGGAAGCCAATTCCGTTCGTAGAGCCACATTAAAATTGTTCGCTTGAAATGTAAGCAGGTTAATATAATTATAGCGAGTCCAAGAATGGGTGCTAGAATCTTATAAACGTTATGTTTACAATTATCTGATTCAAGGAAATGCATGGAAGCCTCAAGAATATCATCATTGCATTTCAAATTATCATGATCAGCGATAAAGAGCGGATTCACGAATAACTTCAACATGTCGAGGCTTTTGCAATTGCATTTCCATGGATTTCCCGATAGTTTCAAGATTATTTTGCCAGCTTGCTTAGAGAGAAACTCGACTACATTTTTCTCAAGATTATTAATACTGTTGTTTCTAAGGTCCAAATAGGTTAAATCGGTAGGCAATTGCTCAACATTTATACTTGTCAGCTTGTTATTAGCCAGATGAAGCTCTCGTATATTAGAATATCCATATAAGCTCATATTTGGCAGCTTAGTTAGATTCTTGTTATTAAAGTAAAGCGATGCCTTTCCAGTTATTGGAATAGGTAATTCTGGAATCTTCATTCCAGTTTCGACTTTGTCGCAATCAATTTCAAATCTCAACTCTGTACGGTTCAGAGAGCATTGACAACCTTTGGGACATGTCTTTTTATTTATATCAACATTGAAGTCCCAATTAATTGTATCTTGGCAAATAAAAGCTGATATATTGTCTTTCTGAGTAAAATTTTCCATGTCCATGTCCAGCTTCAAAAACGTCAAATTATTTTGAATTATTGCGGAACTGAAAATGTATTCAAGAACGTATATAAATTTTAAAAATGTATTGTCTTATACAAGATGTAAGCATTAGATTTCCCAAGAAACCATGCGTCGAAAATTAAAATAGGACTTCTCGTTTTTAACGATATGTAGTGGAAATCAGAGATTAAAGCTATAGCCGAAACCGTAACGTTTAACCGGTAAAAACGATTGAAATTTAAAAACGTAACTGAAACCGTAACCGAAAAAAAAATTTCATTTGACCGAAACCTTTAAACCGAAACTCTGTAAACCGAAATAACCATTTGGTAACCGTTTCAATTGTAAGGGCTAATTTTGGTTTTTCATACATCCAAAAAACAATTTTTTTTTTTTTTAATTTTGGTTTTAATTTTTTTATGTTTTATTTTTAATGTTTATTTGTGATAATAAAATAAATTTGTGAAATGAAATATTAAAATTCTTAAAATGTAACTAAATTACATCATACTGAAGAATATGTGAAATAAATGTGTGAATGAAACATTAGGAAAGTAATGCCGTTGTAATTATTATTATTATTTTATTAATAAAATTATATTTTTGCAAATACATTTTTTTTTTGTGAACCGAAACCATACCGATTTTTTTAAAACCGAACCATATAAAAACCGATTCAACGTTTCGAAACCTTTATTCAAAGATTTTGCGTAACCGATAACCGAAAGCTTAAATGCGAGCATAACCGAAACCGTAACTGAAACCGATATTCGTTTCGGCTTTAATCCCTTGTGGAAATCATGTGAAAAGCCAGAACTTATAATTATTTCTCGTTAAAAACGAGAAGCTCGATTTTGGATTTAAGAACCATAGTTTCTTGGATAAATCTTCTTAGAACTCGGCGATTTTGACAAATTGACCCACTCCAATAAACATACCCAAGCCAGCCAAAATCCGTTATATTTCCACCTATGAAAGTCAAAGACTTTAAGTTTACCAAATCTTTAAAATGATCCTCAGTGAGACTTTTAATTTTAAAGTTCATAAATCTCAATGATGACAAATTCGTTAAGCCTTTAAATAGTTCGCGTGAAATACTGACTTCATCTATGGGAATTGTAATACTCAATTCAAGTAATTCCAAGTTTTCCAAGCCTCTCAGAAGTTGAGTATTTAATAAGGAAGGTACTTCCATATATTTTTCTTTATGCGGCTTAACACCTATCTTTAGATCTTTAACCTGAGTTAGATTAGTTAGGTTATAACTATCACATCTGGTTACATCTTTGAAACTTTCAACATAGATTTCCAACGTGGTCAGATTTTTGAAGTTTTGCAAAAACTCATTAAGAGGCAAACATTTATTAAACACGTTGATTTGCTTTAGGTTGGGTAAATCCGATGCTAGGGAATTGAGACACTGGCGAGTTGTGTTACTGTTGGCATGTATAAAGAATTGAGACACGTCTGATTTTTTGCAGTTCTTGAAGATATTCTTTTGATGGTATTCATCAGACTTTTCGCACCACTTTTCACGGGTAGCACGTTGTCGTTTTGCAAGACAATGGAACGAATTTACTGCATCTTTATTCAGGTTAAAGGATCCACTTATTGTATAGCATTTCCCTTGACAGTAAGTATAGTCAGAATTGCATTCAAAGTCCAAAGTATTGCCATTAAAATTCATTTTACAGTCAATCAAAAAATGAGCTTTGGGCCCATATACGCAATGTGTCGATTGGAAAATTGATTCATAGATGATTGGGAAACTTGAATTTAAACTAATGTGTTCATTAGCATTTTCTATTCCGAAATAAGAGTAAACACACAAAATTTGAAGTAATTTTGTCCACATTTTAAATGTTTCCTTAGTTTATCCGGTCTTTGCGGTTGACAAGTTTAAACTGCGAAAATTTTTGGATCAGCTCAATTCTCAAACAAAAAATTTAATTTTATTCAGCCCATCGTGGGTCGACTAAGCGATACCCTATACACAAATAATATACATTAATAATCAGTGTATTTTAAAAGGCTAATATGGCTTATATGGTATGATTAGATTTCTCTTAATACTAATTTAATGTATGTTACTTTTTTATGCAGGAATATCGGTTTCAGTTAATGCTTGATAGAACCGAAAGCAACATGATATACACAAATCGGTTACTTAACCGTTATATTCTTATAAAAAATCGTTGTTTCGGTTTTGGTCTAATACAAAAGTTTTGTTTTGGTTATGCATTCGGTTTTAAAACCGATTTTGAGTAACCTTTAATAGTTTAATAAACTCAAATTGTAGAGCAAACCTATATATCCTATACAGAGTATAATACCATTGCTGATAGCGTGCCTCCCTCCGTTGGGAATAATCATAATTTGGATTTTTCAACCATATGCCCATTTCATATGTTCCCAATTCCTTTTAAGCATCGGTGTCGTTGATAATAGGTCATCGATGTCGTATTTTGCTGTGAAATTCAAGCAAAAGCGATTTCTGTATGATTTTTTTAAACTTTTTTTTACTGAAAATAGTCAAAAATTCGATAAGTGCCTGTAACTTAAAAACGCGAGCTGTTGAAGAAAAATGGAGATAAGATTTAAAATCAGAGACCTCAAAATAGTAAGCAACTTCTATACATTTCAAAACAACTTACAAAAAGTTCAATTCTGCAACCTTGTGATTCAATAGCTCGATAATTAGGCAAATCTTATAAAGATTACTTTTACTTTTTACTCATATGAATTATTTTTTGTGATAACTTTTTCATAAAAACAGTCTGATTTTTTTTAAACGATTAAAAAATTTCCTATTTTTAGAATCTTCCGAAACAATTTGAAAATAACGTTGATAAAAAGCTCCAAGTGTGCTTTTATGTTTCACAGTTTTAGTAACCATTAGAGAATCGCTCACAGTTATTTCTTCAACAGCCGAAGGTGCCCTTCGGGCAACATTTATTTGTATATAATAACTATTTTTCTTGTTATTTGTTTCTTATACGAGCTAATTAATTTTTTCCTTAGTTATCTTTCCTTAGTTATCTGCCCGTGACGATGGCCCGAGCGATACCGAGCTTGAATTTCAGTTTAGCAACTAGCTCTGTCGAGAGAATGTCATTTGCAGATGATGTGGGTGAAATTCTTTAATTTCTAAGAAGAATTTAGATAATTAAATAATATCTATTTGCCTTTAGATCATGTAAGTTACATCATGACCAATCGGAACGAGGAGGCCGAGGAGCTAATGCGCAAAGTGGAAAACGCCGAGGAGTTGAAGGGTAACCAGGGCAAACAGTACCATCATCTGTGCATTGTCAATCTCGTCGTTAGCACCTTATACTGCGCCAAGTCCAACTATGAGTTTGGACTCTCCCGCATCGCCCACGACCTCGAGGGTGGATCGGGAGCGCGTCTCTATCCGGACACCTGGCTGCATGGGAAGCGCTGCATGCTCGGTCTGCTTACCGGCATCGCCAAGCAGAACATCATCTTGCTCTATCCGGCTATCCAGGAGGTGCTCAACTTTCTGAAATCCTGCGAAGCCTACGCGGCCACGGATCGGATTCCCAGCGAGCCACTGACAATTGGGCTGGAATCCAGAAAACTTCGACTCTTGCTGATCAAGTAAGCGCATATGAGAACTATTAAGATCGTCTAGAGATGCTAATAATAATTCAAACAATGAATATAAATATGAAAAGAAGAGATACAAATATCATGAAACAACATTTCCTGATCCACAATATACAAATTGTTTCTTCAAAACTTTTAGTATTATCACTGCGGACGGCTGTCATGTTCGAATCAAAGCGTTAAAATACTTAGCTTAAAAGGGTAAACGAGGATAAAATATTTAGAAACTTTTGCTCTAGGACTTTTTCTAGGACGTGAGATAAATTTTTAGCGGCGGAAAATGCTCAATATTTCGCTGTCGACGAGCGTTAAGCCAGAGTTGCCAATGCAACACGAAAAAAAAAACAAAAAGTTGAGTGGTAACTCTATGCGTCAGCTGTGCAAAACGAAAACAGTAGTATTGGGTAAAAAGTGCTCATTTAGGTGAACATGTTCACTTGTTCTTTTTTTTAGGTGAGTCAACTCACTCAGATCGCTCACTTGTTCAGTTGCTCACTTGCTCAGATTGTTCACTTGTTCAGTTGCTCAGTTACTCACTTGTTCAGTAGCTCAGTGGCCAACTGCTCTAAGTTAGTGATGTAAATTTGAGTGGAAACATCGATGTCGATGCCCATCGATGTTTTCAAAATTTAACATCGATGTTGGTTGATACATCGGGTCGAAACATCGATGCATCGATGTATGTCTAATGTTTGAAAACCATACCATTTTTAGAAGAAAACTAGAATTTCTTAGATTAATGAAGCTCATTTTCTCTTAAAACGTATGCTTTCATGCAGTTTTAAAGTTTTAAACAGTTTTTATCTTAAAAGTATAAACACAAACTTCAAGAGGTCTTTTTGATGAGAACTTTGAAAAGACATATGTAAGTAGCTATAGTATCTCTGACCAATTTAAATAAATTTACTCAGGCATTGCAAACACTGCCCAAATTACTAAAAACTCATTGCCAGAGCGGCGAAAATGGCGTGTTGAAAGTGCGTCAGCCGATGTTTTGCAAAACATCGATGCATCGCCATGCAACATCGATAAATCGGCATCAACAAAAACATCGGAAAACATCGAGAAACATCGCTGAAAAAACATCGATGCCCTAAGTCCCTCACTCAACAAATAGAAAATTTCATACGTTATACATTTCAATTAAAATCGGATTCATCACTTTATGTTTAATATACATGTACATAAAACTAAAGTAACAAAATTATAAATAAAATAATTATAATATATTCCCTTCATAACAAACAACCAAATTAAAAAGTAAAATAATGAAAGTATTTATTTCCCTTCACTTCTTTATACTTTTCTCCAAACGAATAAAAGGAAATAAAGAATAAGAACATTTGGGCGATAGTGAGCAAAGCAGAACAACTGAACAAGACTGAGCAAGTGAACAAAAAAGAGCAAAACAGAGCAACTGAACAAGACTGAGCAACTGAGCAAGTGAACAAAAAAGAGCAACTGAACAAGACTGAGCAACTGAGCAAGTGAGCAAAAAAGAGCAAGTTGGAAGGAACATGTTCACTTGCTCACTTCAGGGAGCAACTCTTTTTTGTTCACTTACTCATGAGCAACCCAACACTAGAAAACAGACAAACAAATTATAACAAATAATTATTTGAAATGGATTGCGAAACAAAAAGGCGCGCATTGGCAGTATCAAATCTTGCCATCGCAGGAGCGTTAGCCGTATATTATATAGTGAAGAAGAAGGAAGAGAATGCGGCAAAAGCTCGGAAGCACAAGCGTTCCACAACTTGGGTTAACTCATATTTGCAGGAAAGGCGCATCAAGGGCCGCTATGCTACCTCTGTAAGTGTTCCGTTTTATATAAATACATACACATTTAAATATATTGTGCATTTTTATTGCAGTTTGAAAACATGACTCGGACTCCCAAAGTTTTTGTTGAAAATTTTCACATGTCAGAGGCAAACTTGAACTATCTGTTTAGTTTGGTGGAGCCATTTTTGCAACCAAAGAAGAATTCTCGTCCAGACGCCATTCCACTCAAAGCAAAGCTGTGTATGGTTCTCGAGTAAGTATTGTATTATATTATAAGTAATTTCATAAACATATTTTCTTTGTAATATATTTTTTAGAATGCTTGCATCCGGTAGCATACAACGCCACATGGGGCTTACCATTGACGTGGTATGCGATGCCATTTGTTCTGGTCTGTCTGGAGAGTTTCCCAAATGGAGCAAACAAAATATGTTGAAGTGGGCAGAGGACTTTGAAATAAAGTGGAACTTCCCAAATTGTATTGGTGCCATAGACGGCAAACACGTGCCAATAATGAGTCCACCCAATAGTGGCAGTGCCTTTTTGAATTACAAAGTAAGTGACTTTAATGCGAATTGCTGATTTTTAGTAAACTTTTACTTAACATTTTAGGGATTCCACTCGATTGTGTTGATGGCGGTATGCGACGCATCCTACCGATTTACATACATAGATGTAGGTGCGTACGGCAACGAAGGCGATATAAACGCGTTTTCAGACAGCACTTTAGGAATGGCAGTGTTGTCGAGAAATCTGGAGTTCCCTGAGAGCCGAATGCTCAATGACGTATCCACTCCATACTATATGGTAGCCAATGATGCGTTTCCTTTGAATACGCGGATAATGAAGCCCTATGGAGCTAGAAGTCTAACGAGATCCGAGCGTATATTCAACTATCGATTAAATCGAGCTCACCGGTGCATTGAAAATACTTTTGGCATTCTATGCACCAGGTGGATGGCCGTGCAATGCACCCAGCTGAGCAATCCAGATAGTGCTCAAAAAATAGTGGCAGCTTGCTGCTCATTGCACAATTTTTCAATGCGTACGAGCCACGCAGACCTCTATGTGCCAAAGGATCTGGCAGCGCAAACGCAACTCGCCCAGCTTAAACCTTTCCGTGGTCGCCACCACGACTACCCGAAATACGTTCGGAATAATATAATGAATTATGTGAACTCTCCAACGGGCTCAGTATCTGGGCAGGATGAAGCAGCTGGTGTTTAATAAATACTATAATTCAAAAATTCATTTGTTTTCTTTATATTTGTTTTGTTATTTGATAGTGTTAATTATTATAAGTTATTATTGGTATTATTCATTTTTTTTTTGTTGGAAGCGTTCGTATGCTTCCAAAGCTCCTGCGTCATTTCCTGCTCTGCATCTTCCGCTTCCTCTGGGGTCATCTCATTAAGCTTTTCATCCCAGTAACGTACGATTGAGCGAAGCGGGGTTGGCTCTGGACGTTGCATAATGTTATCCTGCTTGGCAATCATCGTGTCCAGCATGCCAATGACCTCATCCTTTTCCGGCGTTGGCTGCTTCATCTTCCTTTTTTTACCGGTTCTCGCCTTGAACATAAGTTTGTAATGTTACTTTTGTGTATTTATTATAATGTATTTCTTATATACTTACATAAGAGTACGAGTGTTCCCCGCATGATGTGCTCGCATCTGCATCTTGCTGGGTTGCATCAAATTCAATCATGCTATTAAATGATGAATTTGATTCGTCCAAGTCCGTCTCTCGAAGTCCAAACTGACTGGGGGACTGATTGGTGTTGGTGCTGAAAGTACTGCAAGAAGATTTTCAGCGCACTTGTTGTAATTTTGGCATTTCTACTTACCGCCTTTGCGAAGACATTTCGGAAAGGAATGACATATGAGGGGCCAAATGCCACTCGACCGCGTCGTTCGCCCTGAGCATCTGCGGCCCAGCTCCACCGGCACTGCCACTTTTTTTGCCTGCCACCTTGCAGTGGTACCGGTAGCTGTCCCGCAGGCTCTTCCACGCCATCTTGCAATCATTTTCTGAAATATAAATGTTTTATTTAATAGCGTTTCACTGTTGTAAGAAAAAAAAAAAATTACCGCTTCTGTTGAGCGTCTGGGCCACACTCTCCCAAGCAGTTTTTATAAAACTTGAATCAAAGTGTTTTTTATCTGTGAGGTCCCACAATATCGGCCTCTTCTCCACCTCTTTAATCAGCAGAATTTTGTCTTCTGTTTCGAAAAGAACCAATCTGCTGTTTTTTGTTAATTTTCCGGCCATTTCGTTTGAGTTATTGTGAGAGAGTGAGATAGCGAAACTCTAAACAGTTCGATGTTTCGCTTTGCCAGTCAGCTGTTTCAAACAGTGCTGGATAGCGCCCGTTCCTTATCTGGCAACTCCGTTTTTAGTTTTAGTTTAGTTTATGTCCGGAGCGACAAGCGGAGATAAATGTCGTCTTCTTCTTTTTCACTTTACGCTAGCGTTTTTTTTATATGGAGTTTGACTTAAAGCGTAGTACGCTCTAGCTGAAAACATTTTAGACGCTCGAAATGTTCGATGTTTCGAGGTCGGTCCTTACAGAATTCAGTGTGACAGTATAATACCAAAAATCACTAAAAAGTTGAGAGATTGTTGTTCCTTTGCTGCTGTGGTCACACTGTTGCGTTTGCTGTGCACAACAAACAAGTAAATACAATTTCAAATAATAAAAGTCGCATCAAAATGCTTTTTATCAGTCAAATCCCATATTAATGGCCGATCTCTCACCTCTTCAATTAACCTTATTCGTTTTTCATTTTCGAAGACATCAATTCGGCTCTTATTTTGCTGCTTATTTTTTCCCGCCATTGTTGTTAATAGATTTCGACTAGTCAATACAACGATTCAATCGATGTTTTGAAAGGTCAAAATAAAGCTGCCATCTGTTAACCAAATAGTGTTGTAAAACGCCTGAAAATATTCTGAGCTGCCCATATTTAGGTACAGCGTACATAGGTTTAGAAATGACCTTACAAAATAATTTCGAGCATGTTTGCAACCCTTTTTTTATATGGAGTTTTGGCCTTGCAAAAATATTTTCGGCTAGAGCGTACTATGCTTTTATCTCACGTCGACAATAAAATCTTAAAAAATTGTAATTTACATACAAACAGTTAAGCCAGTTTATTGCCAACTAAACATGTTTTTTGTATTAAAAGTGTTGATTTTTAATTAATAAACCTTAAAAAAAGGAATTTTATAAGTCAAAGTGTCCATAATTCGAACTTTTCTTTGGATAATAGCGATTAGAGCTAGGGAAGCTCGAATGATTTTGTATGATTTTGAGAACATATATGTAACACAAGAATTTTAAAAAGTAGATCAATCCGTAAATGGCTTTAACAGCAACACGACGTTTTTGTTAGTATTAGTAAATACACGCGTCTGTGTATGTGTGTGTGACCGGCAAGCGTCACTATTTCACCAGAACCACCAGAATACTTAGCAGCAGCCTTTGTATATCTCTCCAGCAATCGGAATCCAAATGCACCGTCTGTAGAGCCTCCAATACCGTATCCAATTAACAACACAATGTAATTTACTTTAAACATCAATTTTATATTTTATATTTTCTCTTTTGCAAAACACGTCTTGTCACTTCAATTTCCATACGCAAAGAGAAAGATCAGAACGAGTAGTTCCGCTGAACCAGTGTGGCCAGATCACATATGAGCAGAGCGCTTTTGCTTCACGATAAATATAACAATCGATATAAATTGTTAGAACTGCTTTTTCCAACACACCTCCTCAAAAGTGCTATGCTCATAAATTACATTTTAAAATTATACATAATTTTCATAATTGAAGTAACAAGTCTAGTTTTCTCTGGGAGTGCACATTGATCCAACATTTGTTGCATGAATTGGGGAAACCCAGTAAAACCCAATTAGATCAATCTCAAAAGTTATACATAAAGAATAACAAAATTTTAAATGACAAATTCATAAGTAACAATTTAAAATTAACAGAAAGTTATCTTCAATTAACATTCTTTTCAAATAAAAATTATTTCAGGCATTAAATTTAAATTCAAAATTAAATTCTAAATGACAAATTAAATTAATACTTCAAGTTTTAATATTAAAATTATAAAAATCATGACATAATCATCTGCATCCATCAGCCCATCAATCGGTTAAACCAAGATGCTGTCTTAGTTGCACAAAGCGCGGAGCAGGTAGTGGCTTTGTAAGCATATCCGCAAGCTGATAATCTGTAGAAATATATTCAAGTTTTATTAGTTTATTTTCAACTTGTTCACGAGAGAAATGATATTTTATGTCTATATGTTTAGAACGTTTGTGGCAAGAGGGGTTATTGGCGATACTAATACAGCCCTGATTATCTTCAAAGATTTTAATAGGTTGCTCTAACTTTATATTTAAACTTTCTAATAAAGACTTCAGCCATAGAGCTTCCCTAACAGCTTCAAACAATACCATGTATTCGGCTTCTGTTGATGAGGCTGCAACTGAATTCTGCTTTCTAGCACTCCAGCTAATTAGGTTTGTTTCGAACATTTTAAATAAAAATCCTGTTGTACTTTTCCTGTCCACTTGAATTCCACCCCAATCTGAGTCTACAAATCCAACAAAGAAGTCGTCATACTTCTCAGCTTTAGTAAATCTCAATTTTAAGTCGATAGTACCTTTCAGATACCTTAAAACTCTTTTTAAACATAGCCAAAGCTCTTTATTATTCTTTTGACTATATCGACTTAACAGATTCACAGATAGACTCAGATCTGGTCTCGTACATAGCATTACATACATAAGACATCCAATTAAACTCTGACAAGGAGCATCGTCTCTTTCATCTGAGTTTAATAACTCGAAATTTAGTTTAGTTGGAAGTGGTGAATTAACAGGGTTACACTGATCCATATTAAACTTTAATAAAACATTTTTTATATAAGCTGATTGACTCAATTCCAATTGATTATCTGTTCTGTCTATCTTAATACCAATGAAATATTTGATTTCCATTAAATCTGTCATTTGAAACTTGCTCATTAAATATGACTTAAATTTATTCATTGTGTGAATGTTCTTAGTACATATAACTAAGTCATCTACATATAATAAAACATATATGTTTGTACCAATATCCCCTTTATCAAGAATATATATGCATCTATCAACAGGTGAATTTGTAAACCCAATATCTTTCAAAACTTTTTCAAAAACATCAAACCAACACCTAGCTGCCTGCTTGAGACCGTAAATTGCTTTATTCAATTTACATACTTGGCTACTATTACACGTCAGCCCTTGAGGAACTCTCATATATATTTCCTCCTTTAGATTGCCATTTAAAAAGGCAGTTTTCACATCCATGTGATGCACTCTCAGGCTGTATTGGTTTGAAAAAGACATTATAAGTCTGAAACTTGAAATTCTAGCCACAGGAGCAAATGTCTCATCGTAATCGATCAAATACTCTTGTGTGAATCCACGCGCTACAAGTCTAGCTTTATATTTTACTGGCATACCAAACTCATTTTGCTTTATTGTAAAAATCCATTTACAATCAACTATATTCTTATCTTTAGGCATATCTACCAGTGACCAGGTTTTGTTGATCTCATGAGAATTAAGCTCATCTCTAATAGCCTCTCTCCACTGTACTTTATCACTTCTGTTATCTATTTCATCAAACGATGTAGGAGCAGTACCAATAAAAGTTTGCGCATGCATAACACAATTTTTAATCATATCTCTATATGACAATTTCGGCTTTTTTTTTAATCTATCGCTTTTTCTTGGTTCCTCTATATCTTCAGATGTAACACCAGATATTTCTGGATCGGCATTTTCCATTTCATTTTCCACATCACTAGGCTGTACTTCTGATACTACAATATCAGACTCTTCCCGAACCTTTACACTTTTCATCAGACCAGAGTCTTGAAAAGCCGGTTCAATATTTTCCACCTGATTGTGGAAATCTATGTTGTAATCCACAACCACAGCTCTAGAATTTTCCTTGTTTGATTCATCAAACACAACATCTCTTGCAATAGCAAATTTGTTGTTCTCCACATCCCATACTTTATATCCATTTGGTTCATACCCGACAAGTATACCTTTCCATGATTTGTCATCAAACTTTCTCTTTCTCACTTTATTGAGAACGTATACTGTCGAAGCAAAAACTCTTAAGTACTTCAGACATGGCTTTTTACCATGCCACATTTCATATGGTGTCTTTCTGCATTCACGTAATGCATTAGTTGGGCTTCTATTTATCAAATATGTGGCTGTTAGCACAGCTTCACCCCAGAACGATTTCTGGATCTTGCCCCCTATAACTAAAGCACGAGCTTTTTCCGTTATAGATCTAATCATCCTTTCGGACACACCATTCTGTTGTGGAGTATGTGGAACAGTTAAATGGTAACTTATGCCTTTTTGAACACAAAACTCTTTCATTTCATTCGATAGATACTCCCTGCCATTGTCAATATATAAGTTAACCATTTTTACGTTAAACAGTGTTTCACTTTTTGCTATATAGTCTTTAAATACAGCAAAAACATCAGACTTAAAACTCAACAGATATGTTACGCAATAATGCGTATACTCGTCAATAAAAACTACATAATAATTCTTATGATCAACAGTAGATGGTGTAATTGGACCACACACATCAGAATGTACAACAAATAATGGTCGCTTTATATGGTCTTTATTTTTAAACTTTTCAAAACTTAATCTTGCCTGTTTCCCCTTAACACAAGCTTCACATAACTCATTTTCTGGTTGTATATTATTTAATAAGATTGTATCGTCAAACATATCTTTAGCTTTTAGTTCTAAGAACTTTCCCTTACTCATATGGCCTAGCCTCTCATGCCACAAACTATAGTTATTAATTTTGTTTGCCTTTGCAACACAAGCTAATTTTTCAGAAAAGAAATTCACTATTGGAACATTTCCAAAAACATCTCCTTTCATTATATTTCTGTTACCTGATTTAACAGTTACACCTCCTGGGTGAAACACAATTGTAAGGCCTGCTTCCTGCATCCTTTTTACTGAGATCAAATTTTCTGGAATATCAGGACAATATAAAACATCTTTTAGCTCAATCTTCTCATTCGAATTTGTGTACAGTTGCACTGTGCCTTTCTTAATTGCATAAATGAATACATCATTCTTGGCAACAGCAATTTTAATAGGTTCACTTAATTCAGTGATGGTTGCAAAAATATTTTCATTGTTGGCTAAATGGTCAGAAGCGCCAGAGTCCAATAAGAATCCAATATTATGTAGGCTATTTGCGCGCTTCATCATAAATGCAAACCCTTGTTGGTTTGTTTGAACTTGTGCACACGTCATCTGTGCCTGTTTGTCATTTCCATTCTTCTCCATCTCTCTTTTAAGAGCAAAGCAGTCCTTTTTAAAGTGACCTGACTTGCCACAATGAAAACACTTTTTCTGAAACTTAGAAACTTTATTTGTTGCAAATTTACTATTTTTCTTATGAGAAGATTGAGATCTGTTGTCTCTCTTTATAGCTTGCATAACCTTTAAACTCGTATCTTTGCTAATAGTTTTTAACTTGATCTCGTGATCCAACAGTCGATTTTTAACAAACGCCAAAGTTAAATTTTGCTCTGCCAATGTTTCAATCGCCGTTATAACGCCATCGTAAGAGGATGGCAAAGTTAGCAATAAATGCGACACTTTGTCCATTTCTTCCACTTTGGCACCTGACGCTAGCAATTCGGCAATGAGTTCATCAAACAAAGTAAAATGGCTTAACAACTGAGTATCACCCTTAAGCTTTAAAGACAGCAATTGCTTGCGTATAGACAATTGCGACGCCAAACTTTTTCTTTCATAGATTGCGTCTAAATTTTGCAAAACCTTTTTTGCAGTGTCTTCACTTTTAGCAAAACTTAAAAACGAGTCGCTTAAATACTCAATTATCACGCTTTTTGCGCATTTCTCCATTTTGTTCCATTCTACCGTAGAAGTGTTCTCTTCTTCTTCTTCTTGGTCTATGACCTTCAACACATCTAATTCATTTAATAATGCCCTTATGCGAAATTTCCAGATGGAATATTTCTCTCCATTAAATGGCTTTATATTTCGTTTATTTGACTTCTCCATTTTATATTTTAAAATATGAAATTATCTGATACGTTTACTTAGCTGCAGTTATGGCGTGGTCTGGGCCCAGAACCTATTAGTAAATACACGCGTCTGTGTATGTGTGTGTGACCGGCAAGCGTCACTATTTCACCAGAACCACCAGAATACTTAGCAGCAGCCTTTGTATATCTCTCCAGCAATCGGAATCCAAATGCACCGTCTGTAGAGCCTCCAATACCGTATCCAATTAACAACACAATGTAATTTACTTTAAACATCAATTTTATATTTTATATTTTCTCTTTTGCAAAACACGTCTTGTCACTTCAATTTCCATACGCAAAGAGAAAGATCAGAACGAGTAGTTCCGCTGAACCAGTGTGGCCAGATCACATATGAGCAGAGCGCTTTTGCTTCACGATAAATATAACAATCGATATAAATTGTTAGAACTGCTTTTTCCAACAGTTAGAATCCGACAAATCTATCAATGATGTTGTTGATAAGTAAATCACTTTGTAGCTATTTTAGCTAAAATTTTTTTAAATCAGCTTTTTGAACCCTTGAATTTGTGGCAACATTAAGCAGTTGGTTGGCGTTGCCAAGGTTGAACACGGACAAAGACATAGGCATAGATAAGCAGTTGAAAGTAACGGTAGTCATGACTACGTTATTTGACGCCACAACAAAGCGCGCTGGAAAATTTTTAATTCGTGAGGAAACCCAAAAGAGGAACTCAAAATGCTGCATCAGGGAATAATTTTACGGGAGGGACATGTTACACGAACTATTTACAATCTGGTAAGGTAATTGAGAGCAGATCCATATCATTGGCTCAAAACGTCCAATTTGTTGCTCTCAGATCAAAGATAAACGCTACGAGGATGTCATTGAGTGCATTGTGAACTGTGGCGAGGCGGCAAATACGCGAGCAGGTCTGTCCACACTTGGACACTGCTACTACCACGCCCAGAAGTACGAGGAGGCGGCCAGCTGCTATGAGCAACTCTGCCAGCTGGTGCCCAAGGAGGCCAAGTACAGGTGAGCCTGGAGTTTGGGTAGACTAAATCTCTGCTCTAGGAAGTCCCTTAATTTTGAGAAATCAGCAAACCCAGTAAAGTTCAATGGAGGTTTTCGGCAGCTCCTTTTCAAATGGATTTTGAAAGCTTTCAAAAAAATAAATGAAATTGTTAAATTTCATAGCTAGTTTTATACTATATCACTTGTTAATTTTTAGTTCGGGGGCTTTCGTCCATGGTCTCTTGCAAAGTTTATTTTCGAATTTTTGTAACCATGTAATATAGAAATTTTGGAATTTTACTAACCATTGAAAATTTAAAAAATTTAGTGCCAAATTTGATAGATTTTTTTCACAACAAATTGTAACCCATTTTCGTAATCTAGGGTCAATTCTAAGATGTTTTCACGGAGAAACCATAGTTCTAAAATGAACTAAAATGAACCTGGCCCGCGCTTTTTGAGTTGAAAATGTATTTTTTTTTTGAAAACTTATTTCTTGGTTGTTTATGGTCCGATTCTGACAAAGTTATTTTTAATACTCTTGTTAGGGCCACAGAAACAACGGACCAAATGTCCTTAAAACATAATTTTCATCCTTGGAACGACGATTTCGCGATTCGTCTCTATTTAAAAAAGTTATTCGAAATTAAAGCTATTTTTTGACCCTCAAAAATTTTTAAAAACTTAAAGTTGTATTAAAAATGAATTAAAATATGTTCTTAATTTTCTTCATTTCAAATTTATGTAAAAGACACATTTCAAAACTTTTTTCCTAGATTTCTAAAAAAAAATGGTATTGGAAAAAAATTCTTGAAACAATTCTAACTGCAAAAAAAAAATTTGGAAAAATATTTTTGCTAGTATTTTTTATGATTTTTCGAAAATTGGTAAAAAAGCCACGTTTTGTGTGAAAAGTAGGATAATGGGGCTAAAATTGTCATTTTTAGGATTTTAAAAATATTACTACACTAAATTACTATTACAAAAATTACTAGCAAAAATAATTCTCACAACTTTTTTTTGCAGTTAGATTTTTTTTTTTTTTAAATCGAGGAAAAAAGTTTTGAGAAGTGACTTTTACATAAATTCGAAATTTTCGAAGGGTACTTAATACGTTAAGGAAAGTAGTGTGTCACTTAAACTGAATTTAAACGACCTTTCCAAACATATTTTTTTTTACTGTGAAGACTTCACTTACATACATATGTAGCTGTTAAAGTAAAAAAAAAAGGTGCATACTTTAAGCTGTGAGCCACTGTATATATTTTTTCTAGCTTGTTCAGACTATGACTTTATTAAGACTTGTTGTCCTTATTATTGTGACCATGGATGTATACATGTATTGTAGATTCTACTACACACAGTCGCTCTGTGTTTGCTTAATTTTAAATTTATTTTTTAATTCGAAGATTTGCAGTTGGTGTATGTTATTTAAATTAGTCGTCTTCATGGTCGCCGTCTGCTCCATCTATGACCATTTTATTGGTTGTGTCGAATGCCATCAAAACCTATCCAATTCCTCATCAAAGCTCATTTTATATAAAGAGTAAAATTTAACAATTTTGTTTACAAAATTTTGACGTGAAGTGACAAATTGATGTTAGATGTTGGCTATGTCTCAGTTCTTCATACCAAATAAAAGTCACTGTTTTGCGCAGTGCCGAATGCAAAAATTTTTTTTTTAATTATTTATGTGTAAAACTTAATATTATTCGTCACAAAATTATATATCAGAAATTTGGGGCATGAAAATGTTTTCGTTACTAGACTTTTACCTCGTAAAGAGGTTTTTTTATGGTTCAATGTTACCAGATATCGGTATAACTAAAAATGCTTAAGCTTAACATACGATGAAAAAAGCTACAAAATGCGTTAACAGAGATCAGCTGTTTGATATCGATAGCTGACATTATTCGACTTCTTGATAAAATTACTAGCTTTGGAGCAATACATCCCTGTTGTAAAAATTTATAATTCTAAAATAAATACATCGCAAAACAAGCACGACAATTTCAAGAACGGTACAATGTTTCGTCTTCGGGTTGGTAAACAATATTACTGGAAAAAGAAACTGGCTTACACAAAAGATGCTGATGTGTTGATCAAGAAGCTGTTCTTTTTTGTGGACACCACAAAAGAACTGGAGCAGCAGCAGTTTCAAAAGCTTTTCGAGAAATATGGATGCGTTGAACAATTGGATCTGTATCCGAGAAAGAATGGAAGACAAACTGGCCAAGTTGCCTTTGCAAATTCTTGTGATGCTGCCAAAGTCTTGCGGAGAGATTCTGAGTTATTTGTTGACTGTAGACGGTTATATGTGCGTCCCAGTTATAGCTGGCACCAACCAGATGCCGAGCAATTGCCGCAGAGACCGGAAAATGTGGACCCCAATGAGCCCAATGAACCCGCTGCCATTATGAAACTGAACGATCATTGCCTAGAGCATATATTCAGTCAATTATCACATCGTGATCGCATTCAGTTTGCACGCACCTGCTTTCGTTTTCGTAACATTTATGAGGAAATGTCGCCATCTCTCTATAAATCCATAAATTTTGAATTATTCGAGGCAATGACTGCGTGGGAATTGCGGGATTTTTTTCAACTTTCTGGACGCAGTATAAAGAATATCGCAGGCACAATACCAAAACGTCACTGTGAACACGTGGGCTCCTTTCTGGCAAGCATTGCATTAATTTGCAGTCAATGAGTATCAGTGACATCAGTTTCACGTGGTTCAAATCCAACGTATTTAAATTGTTTGAAAATCTGAATAGTCTTCAAAATTTGACATTACATAAATGCGATCTCGCTGATGTGGCTTTGCAAGCGCTCTCGCATTTAAAACAGCTTAAGAAACTGGATCTTTCCTACAATGATTGGATGACTGGACAGTATTTGAATTGTTTGCCTAATTCTATTGAGTCGCTGGCACTAATTCAGTGTCATAATTTGGAGCCGAAATTTTTGAATGAAATGTTAAGCGGGCTACCGCTGCTTAAGGAATTGCACCTGAGTGATTATACCTTAAGCCCAGATACCCAGTGTAAATCGTTGGAGACGATCTCATTAAATTATGACAACGACAGACTTGCTGAATATGAACACATTGCAAGGCTGCCACGCCTTAAGAAACTGATATTAAGAGACCCTTCTGGTAAAGTAAAACCGGTATCTCCAAAGCTAATCGCATGGCTAGTGGAGCATAAGTCCAAGCAGTTGGAGTATTTCGAATTAAGTGCAGCAGGGAACAGTGTCTATGACGAGCTTCTTCTCGAAATTGGAAAACTGACCGCATTGCATACGCTGATATTGAATCGCGGCAATCCGATCACCAACCGTGGGTTGGGAGGACTATTTACCTTGCAAGACTTGCGAGAAATCGATATATCTTTTAAAAGAGACATCACTGACGAGGGTGTTCTTGGACTGATACTTGCTTGTCCCAAGCTGCAAGTGCTACATCTAAGGGGTTGCTTTAATCTCACGGACAAGCTTCTTCGTAGTATTACTTTGAATCTACAAAGCAAACAACATGATCGCCCGCTTCCTATTAAACTTTACATGGCAGGCACCAAAGTCCGTCAATCTACACTACGATGTAATATAAACTTAAGATACATATGTCTTCCATTTTCTATGCCAAATGGACTATGAATAGTTCACGTCTTGGGCTCATTTTTATTTTATGTAATCATTTTAAAATTAAAAAAAAAAAAAATAAATAAAAACATCTTGTAATGCGGTATTTATAATTTTCGCTCAAGGTGCGCCGAGTGCGTCGAGTGTGCTCGACCGAAAGCTACCCTGTGCCCTGGCACTCTGATAGCCTAATACACGCCAGGCACCAGTGCCGTCATTGGCGCAGTTTTCATCCCTCTAATAGTCATTAAGAAGATGGTTGGCGTTGCCAAGGTTGAACGCGGACAAAGACACAGACTTAGAGAAGCAGTTGAAAGTAACGGTAGTCATGACTACGTCATTTGACGCCACAACAAAGCGCGGTGTAAAATTATTAATTCGTGAGGAAACCCAAAAGAGGAACTCAAAATGCTGCATCAGGGAATAATTCTACGGGAGGGACATGTCACACGAACTATTTACAATCTGGTAAGGTAACTGAGAGCAGATCCAAAGCATTGGCTCAAAACGTCCAATTTGTTGCTCTCAGATCAAAGATAAACGCTACGAGGATGTCATTGAGTGCATTGTGAACTGTGGCGAGGCGGCAAATACGCGAGCAGGTCTGTCCACACTTGGACACTGCTACTACCACGCCCAGAAGTACGAGGAGGCGGCCAGCTGCTATGAACAACTCTGCCAGCTGGTGCCCAAAGAGGCCAAGTACAGGTGAGTCTGCAGTTCGGGTAGACTAAATCTCTGCTCTAAGAAGTCTTTTAAGCTTGAGAGTGGGACCATCAGAAAATCAAGTAAAGTGCAATGGAGGCTTTCGGCAGCTCCTTTTCAAATGGATTTTGAAAGCTTTCAAGAAATAAATGAAATTGTTTAATTTCACAGCTATTTATACCCTGTGCCCATTGAAAATGGTCAGAAAGGGTATATTCGATTTGTGTGATGTATGTAACAGGCAGAAGGAATCATCTCCGATCACATAAAGTATATATATTCTTGATCAGCATCAATAGCCGAGTCGATTGAGCCATGTCCGTCTCTCTGTCCGTCTGTTTGAACGCTTCGATCTCAGAAACTATAATAGTTAGAGACTTCAAATTTAGTATGTAGGTTGCTGGATACCGGACGCAGATCAAGTTTGTTATTAAATTTGGATCGGATCACTATATCATAAAGCTGCCATAGGAACTATCAGTCGAAAATCAAGTATGAAAAACTTTTTTGTTGTTTGAGATATCTCAACCAAACTGACAGAATATGCATACGGGATTGTCCTAGACATCCTGATTTAATTTGGTTGAAATCGGACTACTAGAATACCTTTTTTTAATACCCTGGTGCAGGGGTATATTAAGTTTATGCAAAGTATGTGACGGGCTAAAGAAGGCATCTCCGACCCCATAACGTATATATATTCTTGATCAGCATTAACAGCCGAGTCATTATACCTCTGTCTGTCTGTCCGTCTGTTCGTATGAACGATCGGATTTTAGATATGGCAAGAGCTAGGACCACCAAATTTGGAATGTAGACTCCCTATAATGTTAGGCAACATCAGTTTATGTTTAAATTTTGCCACGCCCACTGTGGGGGCGATATTCATAAAAAACTGACATTACTCTTAATTACGGGCTTTAAGTTAAATTTTTAAAGTCTTTTTATTCTAACGGGTGTAGAAACATCCCCAGAAACTAATCACCAACTTTCAACAAAAATAGTGAAAATATTAACAATTTTGTCAAACGGATTTTAATGGCAGCTTTGTAAATAGAATAGGTGGTCGATTAATTCATTTTACATTTACTCCGCCAGAATGTACATCGAGAATGTACATATATTGAGTTTGCCAGCATCTGACCAAGGGGCGGAGTGATGGAAGTGATAAGGGCTCGGCAAGCGAAACAGGAGATCACGGTTCGAATCCTCGGTCTGTCGATGGAGATGATTTTTGAATATTTCATATTTTTCGTTTATTTGAAGTTTTTGTCTAGAGCTAGAGCTAGAGACACGAGCACGAGCGCGAGGGGTCGTGGGTTCAATTCCTGGTTTGGTCAGTGAATTTTCTCAGTTTTTTTTAACAATTTTTACTTTTAATATATTTTTAAAATTAAAAGATGGGTAAAGTCACTCATTTATATCTTATAAGTTTGAAGCTGCAACAGAAACGATAGGAAGATAATTAAGGATTAGTACGGGCATACAATCTTCTACTGAGGCCTAGGTCCAGGGTATATTACTGTCGAGTGCACTCGACTGTTCCGCTTGTTTTTAAATATATTTTCATAACTTTCCATGTGTTATTTTATTACAGTTTGATTTTAAAACAGTTGAAAAATGCCAATTGAATGAGGGTGCATTTACACTAGTTGATAAGCTTGTCAATATCATCTAAGAGCCGCTTTGTCAATTTCTATCTGTGTAATAGTTCGACGAAAAATGAGTAAATAATTAATGCAAATTTTAAAAACACCTCTCAGATAAAATTGAACTGGACTAGAAGGAACTGCTCCAATTATTAATCTGTTTATTTTTAACATTTTATGGCCTGAAAAAATCGAGGAAAAGTGGAAATTGACTAAGAAGTAACAACAATTTATTGAATAAAACAGGACCAAGGGTCGAAAATATTAAAATATATAGATATTGTTTCTAGATTGTTCAGATTATGACTTTACTAAGACTTGTTGTCCTTATTATTGTGACCAGGGATTAAAACCCTAACCGAAACCGTAACCTTTAACCGGTAAAAACCGATTGAAATTTGAAACCGTAACCGAAACCGTAACCGAAAAAAAAAAATTTCATCTGACTTAAACCTTTAAACCGAAACTCTGTAAACCGAAATAACCGTTTAGTAACCGTTTCATTTATAAGGGTTAATTTCGGTTTTTCATACATCTTAAAATACATTTTTAAATAAAGTTTTTATAATGAAAATTGAAAAAAAGTTTTATTTTTAATTGATATTTTAAAAATTGCAAATAAGAGGTATGGTTTAACTTTAAAATACAATTTTAAAAGCATGTTTTATTATTAATTTTTGTTATACAAATTAAAAAAAAACAAGTTAAAAATAATTTAAAACGAAAAACTTTGAACTGTTTTTATTTATTCCGACTCATAAGTCTAGTTTGCGATCTCTAATATTTTGTTATTAGTTTTGTATTTTATTTTTGATTTTATTTTTGATTTTATTTTTTTTATTTTTAATTTTGATTTATATGTACAATATATTTTTACAAAGAATATTTTTTTTTGTGAACCGAAACCATACCGGTATTTCAAAACCGAAATGTACGAAAACCGGTTCACCGTTACAAAACCTTTATTCAAAGATTTTGCATAACCTATAACCGAAAACCTAAATCCGAACATAACCGAAACCGTAACTGAAACCGATATTCGTTTCGGTTTTAATCCCTGATTGTGACCATGGATGTATACATACATATTTTGTAGATTCTACTACGCACAGTCGCTCTACCAGGCGGGCATCTTTACGGAGGCGTTGCGTGTCCTTAAACAGATTGGCGACAAGGAGTTGGAGCTGCGGGAACAGTGCCTGCAACTGCAGAGTGCCATACTCTACTCCAGTGAGGATTACGCGGGAGCTCAGAGTCTGTTGAACCAGCGGGCCGGCGGCACTGCGGAGACACTGAATGATGAGGGATGCCTGCTCTTCCAGGCGGATCAGCACGAGGCGGCGGTGCAGCGTTTCCAAACGGCGCTGCAGGTTGGCGGCTTTAACCCATTGGTGGCCTACAATGCGGCATTGGCGCACTTTCAGCGCAAGCAGCGGGCACAGGCGCTGGACTGCACCTCGGAGATTGTGGAGCATGGCATGCGCAATCATCCAGAGTTGGGCATTGGCGCCCAAGTGGACACGGACGGCAGTGCTCGGAGTGTTGGCAATCCCATTACCATGGCCCTATCCGGCATTACACAGGCACTCAACCTGAAGGCGGCTCTGGAGTATCAGGATGGCAATGTGGAGGCAGCTCGGGATGCCTTACTCGATCTTCCGCCTCGGGCGGAAAGTGAACTCGATCCCGTCACATTGCACAACATGGCGTTGACGGATGCCCAAGGACCTGTGGCCGGTCTGCGCAAGTTGGCCTTCCTCCTGCAACTGGGTGCTCCGGCCTGCCCCAAGGAGACCTTCGCCAACATTTTGCTCACCTGCTGCAAGCATGAGCTCTACGAGACCGCCGCCGACATTCTGGCGGAGCACACGGACCTCACCTACAAGTATCTGTCGCAGTATCTCTACGAGCTGCTGGATGCACTGATTACGGCCCAAACCAGCGGCGAGTTGGCCGAAAAGAAACTGGGAACTCTCGCCTCCAGCTTGTCCGGCAAATTGCGCAGCCTCGCAGCGCGTGTCCAGGAGGTGAGAGCGACCAGCGAGCAGCAGGCACTGCGGGATGCTCTCAAGGATTACGAACAGACACTGGAATTGTAAGTACTTAAAATATCATTATGACGGTAATTATTTAACCCGAAATCTGTAAGCCCTTAACAGAACCTATAAAGTATATACATATGTTCCTACTAGAGATGGGCACCAGATAGGAATCCTTTCAAAGACCCGGCTGAAATAAATCTTTGAGGCCCGGTCCAGGCCCGACCCGATCAATTTTCAGAAAGCCTGGCCCGTTATTACTATACAAAAAAGATTTTTTTTAAATATTTTTTCTTTTTTTTTCTTTAGATACAAATTGTTTTTTTGAGCCTTTTCTGCAATTTGCTTCTTAAACTTGCTCATTTGCCATTTTTCTGCGTTTCATAAGTGACTTATTACAGATATTTTGTTATCAAGCGATTTGAAAAGTACACTGAAGAGCAAAACTGTAACACAAGTTCAATTTTCTCACTTCTTCGGTCTGTATCTTCTCTCCTATTTTATGTATACCAAAGATCTTAGTCTTGTTTTGTTGGACATTTATTTTATTATGATTTTTGAAAATTTGAAGACATTTGATAAACTGGAAGAAATATGCCGGATCAAAATGTAAGAAAAGGCAAATGTTACAGTTTTGCACTTCGGTTATATTTTAAACAAATATTTTTTAAAATAATTTTTTAATAATGTTTATACAGCTATTTCAATTTTTTTTAGTTCCCTTATGAGATTTAGCATATTTTGGGAGTAGCGTTGCACCAATTCAGGGGAGATAGCGTACCATGTGTCCTTGTTCTCTCCCGCAGCTCCATCATTCCACTGGGAGGGACCGCATATTTAGCCAGCTGCGATTATACATGGCTACATAATTTTTTCCATAGGATTCATATCGGGAGATAGTAGTGGCCACTTCATGGACTGGAATTTTGGTTTTGACATCTAACTTTTGACCAAACAGGACATTTCTTTGGGTCATTGTCCTACTGAAAAATGAATTTTTTCAGCAGCAAGACCAATATTCCCGATGACTTCTGGAAGAATCTGTTGCAGAATGCTCAGATATTGTTCATTTCGCGTTATTCCATCGATTAGCACCAAGGTACCAACTCCGTTTTTATATATACAGCCTCAAACCATAATGGAACCGCCACCGTGCTTGCAGTTTGCCGCACATTACTTGGTGACTGGATTGTGGGATCTCTAGTCCAAAACAATTCCAAAAAAAATCTATATTTTCAAGGTAGTATGGTCAGATGAAACAAAAACTAATCATTTCGAGTCAGACTGACGCTCCTGATATTGCACGAACATTTTGTATGTTTCGGTTTCGAAATACCGGTATGATTTCGGCTTACAAGACAATTTTAAAAAGTGTTAAAGATATGTAAATTTGAAAACAGTTTTAAAATAATTTAAAAGATTTGGATCTTTTAATCGAGATCAAAATTTAATTTACGGTTCTGATATTTATTATGTTTGAAAAAAGATAAAAAATATTTCATGAAATTCAGATCTCAACATAAAAATCATAACTAAGAATGAAATTTAAAATTAAAAATTTGATTCCTTAACGATTATGAATTATTTATAAAGTTGTTATTAGTTAATAATTATTTAAATTGAGACAAATTAGAATAAACTAAATAGTTAAAGTTAATAGACCCCTGTATTTTTATTTTTTAAGTACGAGGTCTTAATACATTATTAGAAGCTTAAGTTTAGATTGTGTGTGGGGAAACCCCAGGAAAAAATTCAATCAGACCAAAAAAAATAAGGTGACTGTATATAAATTATAAATTATGCAGATTAAAAACGTAAAAAACGTAGTTCGACAAATAGAATTATATCTTAATCTTCAAGAATACCAAATTTTCGGCTTACAGAATTTAATTTTTCCTTTTAATTTGTTTGATCCTTAGATATCTGCCCGTGGTGATGGCACGCGCCTGGATCTCTTGGAGGGAGGATGATTTCTTGGGCGCCGAGCGTGAGTTTCGGTCCAGCGCCGAGTTCTGTTCCGAGAATGCTATTTGCTCCGTGTGGCGCCTCAATGCGGGTCACGTGCTTTTCATGCAGGACAAGTACAAGGAGGCGGCTGCCTTCTATGAACCCATTGTTCGCCAGCACTCAGATGATGTGGGTGAAATTCTTTAATTTTGAAGAAGAATTTAGATAATTAAATAATAATTATTTGCCTTTAGATCATGTCAGTTTCAGCTGCGGTGCTGGCCAATCTATGCGTCTCCTACATCATGACCTTTCAGAACGAGGAGGCCGAGGAGCTGATGCGCAAAGTGGAAAACGCCGAGGAGTTGAAGGGTAACCAGGGCAAACAGTATCATCATCTGTGCATTGTCAATCTCGTCGTGGGCACCTTATACTGCGCCAAGTCCAACTATGAGTTTGGACTCTCCCGCATCGCCCACGCCCTCGAGGGTGGATCAGGAGCGCGTCTCTATGCGGACACCTGGCTGCATGTGAAGCGCTGCATGCTCGGTCTGCTTACCGGCATGGCCAAGCAGAACATCATCTTGCCATATCCTGCTATCCAGGAGGTGCTCAACTTTCTGAAATCCTGCGAAGCCTACGGCTTGTTCACTCCGGCAAATATCTACGCGGCCACGGATCGGATTCCCAGCGAGCCACTCACCATTGGGCTGGAAGCCAGAAAACTTCGACTCTTGCTGATCAAGTTAAGCGAATATGAGAACTACTAAGATCGTCTAGAGATGCTGAAATAATTTAAATAATAAATATTAAAACAAAGAGATACAAATACTCAGAAACTAATTTCTAAGTTCCACATTATAAAAATGATTTCTTTGAAACTTTTAGTATTACACAAGGGAAAAGTCGAGCTGATAGAAAAAAACCAGGTGCAGTTTTGGATTCAGCGTCCCAAATAACCTTTAAAACATCATTCAGTTCTTAATCAACAAAAATCTTGTTTCTTTGTATAATTTACGAAAATCGATCTTCGATCAATGAGTTTTAATTACATTATATTAATAATTTTTAAATTTGTGCACCGATTACACGGAAATAAAATACATTTTATTTGAAATATGTTTAACTAAGTGTTTTAAGACCAAAACTTGTTGTTTTTTTTGGGAATTTTTAAAGAAACAAAAATTTTTTTTAATTGATTTTGGTTTTTAAAACTTCACGATATATTATGATATCACGAAACTACTGTCAAAATTAAAACCAATGGGAGCACGGCTTAAAGATAACATTGTTTCAAGTCTTCAAGTTATTCCAATATATGTATGTAGTGAAAGTGCCTTAATTTTGGACATAACTGTATATCGCGAAAAGTCGAGCTGATAGAAAAAAACCAAGTGCAGATTTGGATTCAGCGTCCCAAAAAAAACTTAAAAGCAATATTCAGTTAATCAACAAAAACCTTGTTCCCTTGTGTTATTATTATTCGATCATGATGAAACAAAAAATCTCGTTGCTAATATTTTTAATGATATTTTGTATGGGATGATCTCAGAAAAAGGTTGTATGAAAATGAGGAAAAAGTGGCAAAAATAGTCATTTTTGGCAATTTAAAAAAAAAAGACAAAAAAAAATACAAGCGAAGAGATTTTTAAAAAAATTTGCAGTCACTATTGAAATTTTTTAGAGAAACTTTTTGCATAAAAATATTTTTTTTGTTCAATCGAGGACAAAGGTGAAAATGTTGATTTTTACAAAAACTCAAAAATTTTCAACTAACTTTCAATAGTTTCAAAATATGCGTTGATATACACTCATGGACAAAATAATAGGTGCACTCTTTCTTTTACTATAACAGCTATTGTAATTCAAGTCTTCAAATTTAGTGTTGATTTAAAGATATTGTGAAAATTAATAAAAAACAGAGCTCGCAAATAACAGTTAACACTTTCAGTGTGTCGGAAAATAACAGTTATTAGCTGACAGAATGATAAAAGGGATAAAAACAAAACATTCATTTATGTTTTTTCCTCAGTAGGATTATCAGTCAAGAAATAACATTTAATTTTGTTTTCTTATGGTTGTTTCATTCAAAAACTGTTTCGTCTGGAGAAAACATCGAAAGTGCCTTCTGAAAATTTAAAACGTTTTTTTTTTTTTTGCTACAATTTTGGGTAAAATGGGTCGTCCAAAAGACAAAACTCATTTTTTTTTAAATATGATGGCAAATTAAATAAATCGGAATGCAAACCTGAGATTGTAATTAAAACTTTAGGAATGATACATTTGCATTATATATTAAAAAGACACTTTTGACTAACACTTTTGTGTTTTACTCATTTTCTAACAGTTATTCCGGGAGCACTAGCTAAAATGTCATTTTTTAACTGTTATTAGTATACAGAAAGAATTTATTTTCTAAATGGAAAATACTGAGCAGAGAGCACAAACGAAAAGAAGTAAGTGATTCTCTCAGTGAGAAATCTTCTGGGTTTTACTTTTTTTCTGTTTTTTCAGTGAACAGATCGAAAAAGAAATAAGTGTTAACTGTTATTTGCGAGCTCTGATAAAAAATATACTTTTTATACCTGTATATTTTTTAATCGAGAATTTTTTCACCATGATTTTTTGGCTAAAGCTACTTGGAATAACAGGATCTTCATTTTGGTATATGTATCAGATAGGAAAATTAGATTGCAGGACAATATGAACGAAAAGTCTTAAAGAACAAGTGGTCAAGATTTCGTTTTGTTGACATATTGACCCAAAACACCACCAAAACTACCATTTAGAGCAGCGGTGGGCACGCAGTGGCTCCGGGAGCAGCCGCTGCTCCCAACTTCGGTAGACTCTAATAGGATTGTTGTTGTTGATGTTGTTGTAGTGCTCCCGAATTCAGATTTCGTGCCCACCGCTGATTTAGAGGATTGGTATGTTATTAAAACTTGTAGCGTAAGCTATTTCAAGCAACTTTGTCGAAGAAATTTTGCCAAAAAAACCAACACCTTACAAGTTAGAGACCGAAAAAGAATATCCTATTTCCCTAAAAAAACTTGGTCAAAAACTTCGCGAATTAATTTTGAATGAAACCATCATTGTAACTCAAAAAACTAATGATGCAGTTCGATTCGTAGGATCCGAAATAGGGGGAAATCGTTGAGTTTGGTCATGTCTTTTTTTCGACTTGCACAGTGCTATATTTAAAATTATGTCTGATAATAGACCTTAATATGAAAATTTCAAAATATGTATATTGCTTACATCAAATTTACCAGTATACAAACTCCACATTAGATTCATTTATTCCTCCCCTCTTTCTTTTATCCATATTTTAAATATTAAACAATCCTTTTAAATTTGATACTTGAATGTTGTCTCTTTACAATTTATTAATATTAATTTAAATATATACTGCGCTGTTTATATGTAGTACTGTGTTCTGTATGATGCTGCTAATGGATTACAGGGTGTACATGAGATGATTACATTACGTTGATGTGGCACTCGGACTCGTACTCGTACTCAGATCACGGAACAATAGTTCCCTTCTTTAACTTAACGTTATCGTCGTGTCATCAGAACTTAAATAATACACACGCCACACACACAAATTACAAGCATGAATTATTTTGTGCTGTCAAACATTAACATAGATACATAATATTTATATATAGATTGGTTGGTTGGTTGCACGACTGGCGAATGTGTTTAGGCCAACACCGCTGATGTGGCCATCTCGCTAACGCCGCACGTATTGTCTCCACGATAGACACGGTAATAGCCCTGTTCGCCCCAGCGCGGTCCCCAAGAGTTCTTCACAATCCAATAGGGCAACGTCTTGTGGAAGTTGGGATAATCGGAAACTCCATAGCCGACAACCAGAACACCATGATCAAGATTCTTTTTGGAGCACAACGGGGACCAGGGATGCGAGACGCCGCCACGATAGAACTGCATGGCATTGGCATTGATGCCTATCGATAAAAGATTGTTAAAAGTCTTTAAATTTGTAAATAATGTAAGGCAAATAATTACGCACCAATTGAAATTGGTCCATTGCTGAGCAACCATTCCTGCATGGCCGTCTCATTGCCCTTGGGCAGATCAACGAATCCGCTGACTTGGACATGCACCATGGTCTTGTTGAAGTGGCACGCCATCTTCTTGGCCTCATACGGATAATCGGATTCGTATTCCAGACCGCCAATGTCCTCGATGGCTCTGCAAATGAAATTTTAATTAGCTCAGCATTTTTTGTTTTTGTTGGTAAAAGTTTGAAAAGACCTTTAGGTCTTTAGTCTAAGACTCTAAGATAATTCGCTTTGAAAAAAAAATATAACAAAAATTACATGTGGGCTAATCCGAAAATTTTTAAACCCAGTGCAAAAATCGAAAGTTGTGAAAAACTGCATATTTTTTAACAATAGTTGGGTTTTGTTAAAATAGAATACATTTTTAGGCTTCAAGTTACAAAATTAAAAAGGTTTTACGGTGGTTTGGTTGTTAATGGCCGAGCCTAATCAATTAATTCATCTTTTTGCCTCTTAATTTCAATAATTCTTGTAAAAAAAAGAGTGTTTTCAATGGCCAAGAAAGTGGGCGAAACGATCGCCTGAGTGCTTAGCGCTTAGCTCATCTTAAAGTTTGTTTCATTTTCTTTTATTTAAGATAAAAACTATATCGGAAAGATATTTAATATATATTCATAACTTGATCAAAAGTGTGTGTGTAAAAAGTGTAACGTCCGCAACAGACAAAAACTAAGATTTGTAATTAACGAGACTTCTATTCTTTATTTTTGATGCTGGATTAATATGGTCATATATTCCACTTAATTTTGTGTATTTGGATATTTTTTGTTTACTATGCAAAATTCGCTAATATATGTGCAAATATACGTTAACCTCAAATCGACTTCCATTCTTTGTAACGGCCGCAACGGAACTTGCAGCAAGCCTTATTTTATTATAAAAACAGTAAGGCTTTTATCTTAAAATAGGCTTAAGAGTACTCCCAATGAAATGCATTTTCCAGAAAATTTCATAAAAATTCACTAATCTGAACGGGAGCTGTATCAGTTTAAAGATGAAAATATGCGTGCAAATGTAACGTCCGCAACTCAGGATTAGCCCATATTGTTTTTAACAGGGACCGTAAAGATTATAATGTATAAAATAAAAGTTATTTGTTGATTTTTATCAAAAAAATTAAATGAAAACTGTTATTTTTCGATCTAAATAAAAAAGTTTAATAGAATACCATTTATATTTAAAAATTATAATTTTACTCTTATTTTCAGATTTTATTTTAGTAATTGAAAGTACAAGTTACTTTTTAACTTTTAATATAAAAATTTTAAATATTTCTTCAGTTTTTACTACAAAAAGTTGAAAAATAAAAATTGACTGTAATTTTTTTTTGAATTGGAAGGCGTATTTCCAACAGTGTATAGACAAAGCCATAGCCAAGGAGAGTCGGAGCGACGTTACCCTTCCACCCCTCACCAACCGTTGTGAACGAAATAAACCTTCCGGTTCAAAGGACATTTGCATTAAATTTTTATTTTTCAACTGTTATAATAAAAATTGAAGAATAATTCGTATTTTCAATTTTTATAATAAAAAATGAAAAATAATTTTTTTAATAAAAATTTAAAAGTAACTTTTATTTTCAATGGCTAAAATAAAAAGTGAAAAATAATTTTTTTTCAATATTTTTTATAAAAATATAAAAATAGATTGTATTTTTAATTTTTATAACACAAATTGAAAATTAACTTTAATTTTATAATTCTTAAATAAAAATGTAAATTGAAAGATAATCCAGTTTCTCATAACTCTTATTTGCGGTCCCTGGTTTTTATTATCTGAGGCTTCAATTTCATAATTAAATAATATTCCTAATCTAAATGTCAAACAAAATTGCAACATTTTTTAATTAAATTAAACGGCTTAAAAATCAAAAAAATTAAATTACTTTTTCTATAACTACATTGCGCCAATAAACATGCTCTAAAATTTAAGTGCTGACGTCTAAATATTCGGTTTTTGGCAACGACTTTTTCAATTCGATGCTAATCGATGCCTCATCCAAGTACTTACTTGTAAGCATTATCCATGAGTCCACCATTGCAGGCACTGTCCTTGGAATCGCAATCGAGAAGCTCCTGCTCGGAGAACTCCTGCAGATCGCCCGTTCTGATGGCGTACAAGCCCTCGATGTTGCCCGTCACACTGAAGGCCCAACAGGAGCCGCAGCTTCCCTGATTCTTCACGTGTGAGACGGCATTCTTCTGGCGCCAATCGAATTCCTTGGGCAGCTGGCCGGCATAGGCAGGCACCACGGCAGGTGCACCACCCGTTGGCTTATCCTCACTGCGCTGCCAGAGTCCCGCACGCTGTTTGTACTCCGTGCTGGTCATGTCGGCGAATTCGGTGATGCCGTACTTGGCACTGCCCCGCTCATTGGAGTTCAGCTCCTCGATGGTGCGCAGATTCTGTCGGAAGATGCGCAGACGCATCTGGTGCTCAACGCTGTTGGCATAACGGCGCTTGTATTTGATCTGAAACTTGTGGAACAAGTGATCGATCTTGTTGAGCGAACGATGATTGTGCTTCTTGTGCGTCTTCTTCTCAGCCCACTCCACGGAGCGACTGTGGCGTGCAGTGATCGCCGGACGGTTGCGGCACTTGAAGGTAACCTCATGGCCATTCGTTATCCACGGCTTCGCCCAGATCTCCACAATGCAGCGGTGCTGCTCGTCGCCGCCATCAATGAGATCCGCATCGATGCGCGTCAATGTGCCCGACACAATCTGACGCGATGCCGAGTAGACTTTGACAATTCTAAAACCAAATTTGAGTTAAATCTATAATTGTCTTAAGTGTGTAGTGTAGTTCACCTGTAGTGTGGTCCCTCGCCAGCTGTGAGCTTGTCCAGCGTGGTCTGCAGCTGCTCTTCCGCCTGCTTCTCATCGAAGGGCTTCGTGCCGCCCAAGGGTACATCGTTGGCTCCTCGTCTGCTGCGGGACAACTGCAAAATAAGAAATTGTCTAAATTAATTATTTTACAACATTTATTTGTCACTTAATTTATTAATATAACAAGGGGGCTCCGCCCCTGCTCGCTTCGCTCGCCAACCCCCGCTCGCTTCGCTCGCAAAATTGAAAAGAAGGTCTTTTGTTGTCCAGGTTAACAAACTTAAACTGCTTAAAAGAACTTCTTTAGTTGTCCGGTTTAACAAATTAATACAATATAAGGGGGTCCGTCCCCTGCTCGCTTCGCTCGCAAAATTGAAAAGAAGGTCCTTAGTAGTCCGCTTTAACAAATTTATATAATATACATAGCATTTTTTGTAAAAAAACGGAAATATTCAACTTCCGCTGTCCGCGGTTTTAATGTTTCTTCTTGCCTTGGCTAAAAGTCAGATTTAGTGATTCGGCGGGAAAAATCCAGATTTGGCGGGAAAAAGCTAAATTTGGCGGGAAAAAGCTAAATTTGAGGAAAATTCAAAATTTTGCAAGAAGAGTTAATGTGTGAGTTTTATAAGAATATCTCATACAACAACAGAGTTTCTGATTCTAAAGGTTAACTTGTATCCGATTGATCCTATGGCAGCTATATGATATAGTCATCCGACTTTGACCAAATTTGGCCAGAATGTTAGAGACAGCCCCAAACATACAATCTGTGAGTTTGGTTGAGATACCTTAATAAACAAAAAAGTTGTTCATACTAAAGGCTATTTTCATCCGATTGTTCCTATGGCAGCTATATGATATAGTAACACGACTTTGACCAAATTTGGTTAGAATGTAAGAAACAGTCCCAAACACAAAATCTGTGAGTTTGGTTGAGATATCTTAAGAAACAAATTTTAATTGCTGGTTAAACTTATTTCTCTTCTCTATTCCTATAAGAAAGTAATGCTAATTATAATTGATTGCATTTTATTCGTATTTAGTTAAACATTTGAGTACGTCTAATTACTTTTTTTAATCAATTTACATAAGATGTTGATGTTTATAAAAACGTATTTCATTTATAACCGTCCGCTAAACATTTGAGTACATTTAACTAATATTTTTGTTTAATTCACATAAGATGTTAAAGCATATTCCATCTTTATATTCGCATGTAGATCAGTCGCACAAAGTCCCTTAACAATTGGTCTTGCTTTGAGGCAAGTATATTTAGTAAAAACGACAACAATTTTGAATGACTTGGTAGATTGATTCTCTTCTAGAAACCGCACTCGGCTGGTATAATGTAATCGTCCATTACGCGAACGACGCGCAGCTTTCCCTGGGAGTCGACGCCCACTTGGCCCGCCTGTAACTCGTGCTTCTGGCCATGATCGGCTTGCTGCGCGTTGTTGTCTCGACGTCGCACCACCATCGCAGCGGCGGTAACTGCCTCATTGCGCAGCCAACAGGACATGATCCAAATGTTGCGTAGACGCAACAGCGAAGAAGGCTTCATTTTCATCTATTACTCGAATGGCAATCGCAGCTTGAATACTGTGAAATTTTAAGTGAATTGGACTTTCTATGAAGTTATATAGATTTGGAATCGGGATTCGCTTGACACATGAACAATTAACGTGAGAATAACAAAAAAGAGAAAATGTAAAAATATATTGTTGATTTTTTAGATATTGTTATCTGCTAGAGTAAGGAAATATTAATGAATTTGAAAACTAAGCAGTTGTAGGCACAGCCTGCTAGCTTAACTACGAGTTTAGGGGGAAATCAGTTAAGATGATTTAAAAAATCGACTTGCGGGAATCTTAGCTCGAAAAGTTTTTGACGAATTGATCTGAAATTTTGTGTGAATCTTCTTTATTCAAGTACGAAAAATATGAACCACACTCTGGAATGATATTATAAGGTAAAATATATTTTTTAATGTAAGACAAGTGAATAAAATTATACGAAAACATCAAAATGTCAAACAGCTCCAAGACATTAAATTTTCAGCTATTTTGGCCAGAGATTGGCTTCGAAAAAATTTTAATGTGTAGTTCAAATAAGGACTAAACTATCCTCCAAGCTTTAACTTATTACTATAATTATTCTTTCTCAATTAAAAAAAAAAACAAATACAAAAAAATCCTTGGATTTCGGCATTTTAAACTGGTTTCCCCCTTAAGTCTCGAACAGTGATCTATAGAAAACCAATCCACTTAGCCAAATGTTGGCAATCAGCAAGGCACAACAATAACATTTCCAAAAACAAAAAATAAAGAAGGAAGAGACACAAACTCGAACATGTGGCATATAAACCAAGCCCATTGAATGCTTCACCAATGTGCCCCAAAACCAATTAAACCAAACATTTTGGCCTGCAAAATTCGTAGCCCTTTTGGCATCGCTAGATTGTTGGGGGTGTGCGTGTATGTGTGATGTGGGTATTGGCAAGCCGAGGAGATGGCTTAAATGGCCGGCTCAACCATCTACCACTGTGTGGGCGTGTGTAATTGACGTGACTGGCAGGTGGCCCAGGAGTCAGGAACCAGCAGCCAGCAAACAGCAGCCAGGAGGCAGGAGGCATTGCAGGTGATGGTTATTTCAATGGAGCAGGTGGAGAATGCAATGACAACAATACGAAATGAAATGTAATGGCAACGACGTGTGTATAATTAAAATAGAGGAACGACCCGAACTGGGGATCGAACTGCGGCTTCTGTTTCCGTCTGACCTGCCGCGACATGAATTCATTAAGCGTCATGTTTTTGGATTCTGATCCCATCAAACTCACACCCAACCAAACTCCCATCCACCTCCACACACTGTGTGTGTGCGTGTGTGTATTTCAATAAAAATTAAAACGTAAATAATGCTTTGGCGGGCAAAACGAGACACTGTCCGTTGTTGGTTTTGTTTTCAACAGGAAATGGACCGTAAAATGCATTTCGATGTGTTGACAGTCGAACGGAGTGCTTAACACTCGATATCATTTACAGAACTACAGAGGATTAGAAGTTCAAATCAATTCAATAAATTTCAAATGGTCGAACGCAATGGTCGACAGCTCGGTTTGGCTTCGTTTCAAATGAGATTTATGCAATTCAGAACCTGTATCTATAGCTATAATATCGAGCCCTATTTGCGACAATAACGTATGCGCCAAAACGCAATTTTACAGGAGAGAGTTTTTTAGGTTTCGTTAAGTTGATTTCTTCGTGTCATTTGGCGCTTACGTTATTATTCACAGGTCAATATCTCCGTAAATATATATAATAAAAATGTAATATTTAAGGTGCAGATGCTGGTGGTGTTTATAAACATATTGGCATAAAAAAAAATTTCGGAAAATGGCGCATACGTTATTGTCGCAAATAGGGCTCGATATAATCAGGTTATCATGCGTAACTCTTTATGCCCAAAAGGGTAGAGATATCTATACGGTTGCCTTCGGTGGTGGGGATAATTTAATTAAATTTTGTTCGTATGTAAATTCATTATTACAGGCAGGATAATTTATCGTTAATGATGGAACGCACCGACTGGAATAATAACCTACAATTGGTCGATATATGAGTAAATGTATTTAACTCTGATTTTTTGTTACTCACAAAATCAAATATAATGAAAGAGTGTTTACAATTTGTATAAATCTTATAATAAAATAGCTAAAATAAAATAGTCGCTTAATGACTGGATGATCAAAAAATTAAAACTTTTTCTACAAAGAAAAATTCTTATATAGTGAAAAAAATCTTATTTCAAAACTGATTAAGGGGGAAACCTGTTTAGTAGACCGAAATTCGTGTGCTTTTTGTGATTTTTTTTTAACTGAGAAAGAATAATTAGAACTCGGCTAAGCTTGGAGGATAGCTTATTCCTATTTTGAACTACACTTTGAAATTTTTGAATGCTTTTTCCGCCGGAAGTAGTGAAGTTAGAGGCTGGTGTCCATTGACAATCGAAATCAAGGTTGACTGCTTCCGCGACACCTGGAGGTCAAAGTTTTGATCAGAAATCAGAAATATTTTCTAGATTTATGAACCAAATTCTGGCCAAAAGAGTTAAAAATTTAATGTGGTGGAGTTGTTTGAACAAAATGTCATGTTTTCATATAATTTGTTTCACTTTTCTTACATTAAAAAATATATTTTGCCTTTTAATATCATTCCAGAGTGTGGTTTATATTTTCGTACTTGAATAAAGAATATTTATACAAATTTTCAGATCACCTTTTCAAGCTAGGAATCCCGCAAGTTAAAAAGTCTTTTCTGCATCGACCGGTATTTACCTTAGTGCCCATATCATCGGAACTAATTTTAACTTCGTTTTGAAACTTAAGCAACATATTCTTGAATAGTTGGCTAACAATTTATGCAAAAAAAAAATCGATTTTTGAACCATCCAAACTGGTTTCCCCCCTTAAACACTCGTTCATTTAAGCGTCTCGGCTATTATAAGCAATAACTAAATTCTGCATTTTGTCGACTCAAATTAAATGAGAATAAATTCCTGTCTCAGCGATGCAAAATATGTTTAATAAATTTTCATTTTCTTTTAGTTTAATTTTTTCTTTGCATTCCTCGCTTTGAAAATTTTTTATATTTTAGATACTTTTTTATATTACTGCAGTTTAAAAAGTAAATTGTTTATTTTTTAATTTTTTTCTCTGCTTTTCAGGCAGTTGAGAATGTAGCAAAAACAGTTAGGTATATTCTATTAGCAAATTGTTGTTGATGTGCGTTAAAAAACCGTATGCAGCTCCAGCGAGGGCAGAAATAAAAGTTTTTCTCTGCAAAGCAACTTTTAATGGATTATCAACAATACTGCTAAACTTAAGTCTTTAACTTTCGAAGGAGGTATTTAACTGTTTTTGTTGGCTTTCTTGGCTTTAGACTGCTAACTACATATATGTATGTGGATATCCTGTGACTTATCGTGGACACTGTGCACGTGGGGCACGGCGTCAGTTGGGTGTTAGTGTCAAAAGTAGAGCATCAAGGATAATGAGAGTACTTTTAGAGCGTACTGTGTGTGTCGTCACCCCAGGCGCACACACTCACACACTTTACACACACTTGCTCCCATAACGGCACTTGAGGTGGCCCCCTAAGATATGCGCATATGTATATACATACATATAGATAGGTGTCTGTTGAGGGGAAGGGAGGGGGAGGTTGAGGCCGGGTTAAACAGATTGCGGCCGTAATTTGAAAGCGGAAACTCATTTGATTATTAAGCTGAAATAAGTGCTGCGGGGACAGCAGCGAGGCGAAAGGGGGGCGGTTGGAGAGGTTGACTGCCACAGCCACGCCCACCCCAAGGACTCAGGTGGCGCTGGTGGCATCGCATTGAGGTGAGGTGAGAAAAACGAGAAGCTTAAATAAATTCAATTAAATAACATTTTCTTTTTATTGTTGGCATTTACTTTACGAGTATTTGTAAGTATATATAGGAGTATATATGTATGTATATATAGGACATCAACTGGGTGAGTGTAAGTGTGTGTGTGTGTGTCGATGAGTAAGTGACAGAGAGACAGAGAGTGTGAGAGAGAGAGGGGGATATAGGGTGAAAGATAGTGTGTTTGTATATGTTTGGGGGATGATAATAATATTTATATTCATGATGATTAAGATGATGAAGCCTCTTCATGGTCCTGCACCTGCTCCTGCTCCTCCTGTTGCTGCTTCTCCTGCTCCTGTTCCTGCTGCTGTTCCTGCTGCTGTTCCTGCTGCTGTTGTTGCTGTTGCTTCAACTCCAAGCGCTGCTGTTCGATGGTCTTTTCGAAATTGTACGCACCCACCGATAGGAAATCATCTAACCAGCGTTTCTCATTATCGTTGAGCTCCGCTGTGGGCAACGTGGATGGGGACGAGGGCGTGGACGGGGGAGTGGGCGTGGTGCCATCGACAATGTCGCTCTCAAAAGGAACAGTGGCTGCCTCATCAACGCTAATTGACGTTGTGGGCTCATTAGTTGGCTCAGCTTGTGGGACAGCGCTGGATATCGTTGTAGTGGTGGTGGAGATGGATGTACCAGAGGGACTAGAGGAGATGCTGCTGACCCTTCGTTTGCCGTTCGGCACCGTTGTCAATATTTGTGATTCTAGTCGAGCCATTTCACTGTCGCTCAATTCGTTGCGTCGCCCACCATTGAAAATGCTGTTACTCACATATTTGTCATTCAGGGCCTTGGAGCGTTCCTCGGACTCGGGGGACAGTGCATTGTCGGCCACATCGCTGCAGTTGGAGTTGACCAGTTCGCGATGCTTGTCGCCCCACTGTGTGGTCTGCCAGGGCTTCTCGAGTATAACCAGGCGACAAATTGTATCCGCATCCTTGGCCTTCGTGTCGACTGCATTCAATAGAATCTCATACTGCACCCCATTCACAATCTCACGATAGGCATCGATGATATTGACAAAGTTCATCGATAGCGGTAAAAATGTCATCGCAATATTTTGTACGCCAATCAAATTCGGCGATAGATACTCTCGCTCTCCGGGATTCAGCACATGGACCAGCTTAATGGGAGGCTCGCTGATCGCCTCATCTTTATTCTCTGGCGCGCTGTCTGTGTTCTATGTGTGTATTCATTTGGGTGTGTGTGTGTGTGTGTTACAAAGAAAGACAAAAACAGAAAGCAAAACACATATATGTATAAGGAGGAAACACACACTAATAAAGTTGGCTTGACCAAGATATACTGCATACATAGTTTTTTGGAGCATGGGGATTAGTGTGAAATACAGCAAAGCCATGTAGTACTGGAAATGTGGGGTAAATAATGAGCGCAGATAATGAGTTTATGTAACAGTTTATGTAAGTGTGT
>JBAMBJ010002221.1:0-16496 GCA_037043495.1 Drosophila recens | reverse complement strand
TGTATACTGAAATAAAAATCAGACAATGAAAGAAATAATTAATTATACGAACGACATGCAAAAATGTGAGATGGGCAAATGATTTGCATGCCAAGCAACCAAGCATTACTCATACGCCGCGTTATCCCGATTTTTCTTTATTTTCGATTAATAGTTCAAATTGCGTGCCGTGAATTCGAAAAAATAAATGCGATAAAAACATAAATAAATATGGGCAAATAGATGCGCTTGAAAAAGTTAAAAAAAAAAATAATAATACAGACTGAAATTAGACACAAAATTGATTTACCATAAACGGAAACTATTAATCAACTTTCACTTGTTTGTTGTTTAAAACTCAGCGCAGTCTCGTTGGCCGTGTTTATAAATGAAGTTGCCCAAAAATTTAAAAAGATTTGACCAAATGTTTACTTTTTGTTGTGTTTATCATCAACAGGTTATTGACTGATTATGCGTATGGCTTTATCTTTCTGTCATTATCTTGATTTTTATCAGCCAAGTCATTTGGCTGATTACAAGTGCCATAGACAACAAACTGAGACTGAGAATAAAGTCAACAAATAACTTGATTTTATCTATTTTTAATTTGTCATTTAAATGCTGTAGTCTCTCCACCTAATGGCTAATGTTTAGTCTATCTATCATTTGGCATTATCACATCAAAACCATTTCAAGATCTATTCATGTTTAAAGGGAATGAAACTCAATGACAAGTCAAAATGATTGGTTTTTCAACTGCTGGTAAATAAGTTCCATTGTTGAGGTAGCAGGTATTGACATATTCAACAAATTTCAGTTAGATTAAAGTGTTAAAATTATTTCAAAGTAAGGCCAGGTGTTGCTAATAAAGTATAATTTCAGATATTTTTAGCTACATTCCCAACATTTTTATATGCAAACACAGTCCATGCTTTGTTTACAAAGTTTCATAATATTTGCTCTATAAAATGCACAATTCACAGAAATGTGATATCATAATAAAAGCTTTACCGTCTCTCTCTCTCTCTCTCTCTCTCTCTGACTATTTTAGTCTTCCTCTCTCTCTACAGTGCTTACGCAACTTTTCCAACAGCTTAAACAATTCGCTATTCACAATAAAAAAAATACAATAAACTTACTCGCAAACAAAGCGAAAGGTTTTGTATTTTGTAGCTTAATTAAAAGTGCGAACTTTTCAGAAATTTTATAATTATTAGTTTAAAGTTTATTTTTTGGTGACATAAAAAAGAAACTGCTGGGGCTCAGCCGCATAATTGCAACTACCACAAGCGGCGGGTTGTTAACTTGTCTTAACTGCGATTTTACATATTTGTTGTTGTTGTTCTGCTTGCAGTCTTAATTAGGCCAGGAAGCAATTTAACCGGTTAATAGACCTGCAGGCAGCAGCAGCTTTGTTAAATGCAACGACAACAAAGCCATTCAAATTATTATAGTGGTAGAATATATAGACAGATTTTTGTACGACGAGATGTTGCCCCTATTAGAAGTTAACTTTAGGTGCATATTTAATGTGGGAAAATTGTAATGTCAGTTGGCCGGAACCTCGCTTTGATGTTGATGTTGACGTTGACGTTTGATGTTGGCTGTTAATTGCCAGCAGCAAAAGCAGCGACAACAGCAGCCAAATGGCCATGCACTTATATCTAATGGCAAAGTATATATTTACAAGATATGAGACCAGTAGGAAAGTATGATCCCCTCCAGCTTCAGATGTACTTCTTGGAAATGCGCAACTTTCACTTCGCCAAACGACGCCCATAAAAAGAGACCCAAAGACCGGCCGGAATCAAACCACAAACTGAACAGACAGACAGGCAGACAAACAGACAGACAGACAGACAGACAGACAGATAGCGCGACAGACAATGCGACAATTGACAATTGGCAATAAAATTTCAATTAACGTGAAAATGTCAAATAGCTAAGAAAATGAAATAAAGACAATAAACACAACGTGCGAGTGAAAATCAAGTGAAAAGAAACGACCAAATGAGGCCAAAAGCATTTCAAAAATAATAATAAGACGAAAACGAATAAAAAGAAGAGAAAACATATTTGAAATTTGTTGATATTGCTTGAACGGGAGACATTTTATGACACCGTTATCATTGCATTTCAGCTTTTACATGAGCTTACAAGACAGATAACAGCTAACCAAATGCACACAGAAAACTTGAGTTAATAGTTCTTTTACTTTATTCAAAAATTATTACCAACAAATAAAATTATGTGCTTAAAACTTTATTCCAAAATTTGATAAACAAATATTATTCGAGAACAAAATTTTCAACCAAAAAAAAAAATCAAAGTAAACATTTGTTTATTAAATTTAAGTTACGAGTAAATAAATAATTTACAAAAATTTCAAAGATACTTTTCTTATATGACAATCCTATTTTCTTTAATATTTTAAGTAAATAAATTATCTATTTAAATTAAGATATTCATTTTAATTATAGTAAAAGTATAATCCTTCATTCTGAAATTGGTTAAACTTATACATTAGAATCAAAAGATTTTCGGTATACAATTTTAAAGTTTACAAGCATATAAAACATACAATTCAAACTGTTTTCTAATTTTCGTCTTTTTGGTTTGGGGTTAATTAGAAAAAAATTATAATCAAATAATTGTACATGCAATTTCAATAGATTTTTGCATTTTTCATAAACTGAAATGATAATATACATAAATTACAAGAAACTAGAATTCAAATGATAATTTAGGATACTTGAAATGTCTAATTGATTATAAAAATGTTGCAGCACTTTCAATAAATGCAACAATATTAGCTATGTGTTACAGAATGTAGTTGAATATTGCAAATTTTATTTGAAAAACCTGGTTTGGTTTTGAGTTGATGTTTGATTTAATTGAATGCCAAAAGCAATTTGTTAGTTATTGTGGCACTTGGCAAATAATCGCAATCAGACGCGTGCTGTCTTGTCACTCACTTCAAATCATAATACAGACGAGGGAAGAACGAGAGGTACACATACCTACATATATATATTTATATGCGTACATATGTATATAGCATGTCAAATCATAACCGGTTAGACGGCCAGGCTGTGGAATGTGAAACGGGCTATAAGGCATCTGTTAATGTTAATGCCTCAGATGTGCACGTTGGGGCATGCTTAATTTATATGCAACTGCGTCATTGCGCAGTCGCAACTGTCAACTACAAACTTATCGCCAAACATTGGGCAATTCATGATGAACGCCCCATTGCATCAGAACACGCCACTTACTTCTCGATGACCCCTCGCCAGTACCATGCCACATTTAATGGTCAACAAGATTTTGACGTTTAATTTTGCTAGACAACAATTACCATTTAATTTATTGTTGTTTTTTTTTTGTCTTTGTATTTTTATTTGTTTGGCTTTTATTCGTTTACTCGCTTTACAGCTGCAACGTCAGGTGCTATTTACAACCTTGGGTCAAGGTTTTATTTGTCATGCCAACAACCAAATGGCATTAAAAATTTGATTTGCTTGTAACCCTTCACTTTCGATTGAGCTTTCGGAAGTTGTAGAAGCTTTCGCTATTGGGCAATACGATAGGGCCATAAACAGAGATCTAATTAAAGAACTAATCCCCGGCACTTTAAAAGCGATCCCAATTTTGTAATGCGATATCAGCACGATAAACAATTATTAAGTTTATTGAAAGATTGCAAAAACTCATAGAGAAAAGTAAGTAAAGTTCTTTGTTGGAACTTCACATTTAAATGTCTGACTGATTTTGGAAAATTGTCTGTCTTTGAATGAAAAATGTGTGAAAATGTTAGTTTTTCCTTATATTAGTTTCAATTAATTCTCAGAAAATCTAATCAATACGTTTCTTAACGATTAAATTCATTGCGAATTATCAAAACTCACTTTTCTAAAATAACGAAGCCTTGCCACTATATTTATATCCTGTGCCCACTGAAAATGGTATAAAAAAAGGATATATTGGATTTGTGTGATGTAACAGGCAGAATGCAGCATCTCCGACCCTAAAAAGTATATATTCTTGATCAGCATCAATAATCGAGTCGATTTAGCCAAGTCCGTCTGTTTGAGACAATCGATCTTAGAGACTATAGAACTTGGTATGTATGTAGATACGGGACGCAGATCAAGTTTGTTTTCAACTCTGGATCAGGCGAAAGCTAAGTCTCAGTAGGAGCCACCATGTTTTTTGAAATTTTGAATACCGAATTATAAGATATTATTATTTATTTTGAAAATAAATTCACAATGTCGCTGTTTAATTTTAAAATGATTACATGAAAATAAAAAGAAACCCAATACGTTATTTATTCATAGTTCTTTTTGTATAGTAATAAAATTTGAAGATATATGTGTCTTAAGTCAATATTACATCGATTATATTCTTTGCTGCCACATCCGCATTCAGTAGTGTAGATTGACTGACTTTGGCGCCAGTCATGTAAAGTTTAATAGGAAGCGGACGATTATATTGATTGTTTCGTAGTTTCAAAGTAATACCACGAAGAAGCTTGTCCGTGAGTTTATCGCAATATTTCAGATATAGCACTTGCAGCTTGGGACAAGCAAGTATCAGTCCAAGAACACCTTCGTCAGTGATGTTTCTATTACCATTCATAATGATTTCTCTCAAGTTCTGCAAGGTAAATAGTCCCCCTAATCCACGGCTGGTGAAAGTGCCTCTATACAAAAGCAGCGTATGCAATGCGGTCAGTTTTCCAATTTCGAGAAGATGCTGGTCATGGACACAGCTTGGATATATTTCCAAAAGTTCCAACTGCTTGGATTTATGCTCCACTAGCCATGTGATTAGCTTTGGGGATATCACTGAATTGACTCTTAATATCAGTTTCTTAAGGCGTGGCAGCCTTGCAATGTGTTCGTATTCAGCAAGTCTGTCGTTTTTGTAATTAAATGAGAGGATCTCCAACGATTTACACTGGGTATCTGGGCGTGAGATACATTCATACAGGTGCAATTCCTTAAGCAGCGGTAGCTTGCTTAACATATCATTCAAAAACTTCGGCTTCAATTGATAACAGCGATAAAGTGACAGCGACTCAATAGAATTAGGCAAACAATTCAAATACTGTCCAGTCATTTCATTGTCGGAAAGATCCAGTTTCTTAAGCTGTCTCAAATTCGAGAGCGCTTGCAAATGCTCCTCAGCGAGATCGCATCTACGTAATGACAGGTTTTGGAGACTATTCAAATTTGCGAACAATTTAAATACGTTGAATTTGAGCGACTTAAAACCGATCTCATTGATTGTCATTGACTGCAAATTAATGCAATGCATGCCGAGAAAGGAGTACACGGTGCTATAGTGACGTTTTGGTGCAGACATTTCACTGCCTTCAATGTTCTTTATATTGCGTCCGGAAAGTTGAAAAAAAGCCCGCAATTCCCACGCAGTCATTGCCTCGAATAATTTAAAATTTATGGATTTATCGAGAGTTGGCGACAATTCCTCATAAATGCGACGGAAACGAAAGCAGGTGCGTGCAAAGTGAATGCGATCACGAACTGATAATTGACTGAATATATGCCCTAGGCAGTAATCGTTCAGTTTCATAATGGCAGCGGGCTCATTGAGGTCCACATTTATCCGTCCACTGACATCCTGACGCATTCTCAGCAAGGCTTCGGCAGCATCACATGAATTTGCAAAGGTAACGTGGCCAGTTTGTCTCCCGTTCTCACTCGGATACAGATCCAGGCGTTCAACGCATCCATATTTCTCGAAATACTTTTGAAACTGCTGCTGCCCCAGTTCTTTTGCGGTGTCCACAAAAAAGAACAGCTTTTTGATCAACACATCATCTTCTGTGTAGGCTAATTTGTCTTTCCAGTAATGTTGTTTACCTGACGAAATCTCAAACACGTGCTGGGTGCACTCATCGCTTTTGAACTTCTTACTTGGACTCTTCCTCTATATTAATGAAAAAATACAAAATTATCTTATTTATGACTATAAAAACAATTTTAGTTATTTCTTATAATATACCAATATCATCGTTCTCGTCATAGTTTTCACTTCTGTGCCAGACATTTCTCTCCTAGCGAAACTCTAACATTAACTCTAGTTCCTTATCTGGCAACTCGGTTTTTTACTTGAGTCACCGGACCCACAAGCTAAGGTTAATGTCAAGCTCTTCTTCTTCACATTATGCCATTTATATGGAATTTTTCCTTCTTCGAGGCCTTTTTTCGATTTCTTGGTTTTTAAATTTGTAAGTACAAATTTTTAAATAATTTTTTAAAAAAAAAAATTAATCGCATTACAGAAATGACATAGGACAAATTTTCTATCGATATTTTATTTTTCTATTCGATCTATTTGATTGACTCCAAAGCTAATAGTTGTATAATGTTATCAAATAATGTTAGCTATCGATATCGATCAGCTGATCTCTGTTAATGCATCTCTTAGCATTTTTCATCATATGTTAAATTTGGGCATAATTTGTTATACTGATATCTGGTCACATTGAATTGAGTATGAATTACAAAACACATTGAAAAAATAAATAAAAGTGATGTAAAAAAATAGCATTTTGAAGCTGGCGATCCATCATTTTGAGCATTGGAGCTGGAGCTCAACAGACTCAACTGTCAGTCTCAGTAGTATTGGATATACGTAGAAGCTTTTCAGTTTTGATTTAATTTCAAACAATTTGCATTTGCCCAATGCCATGTAATCTGGCTGCTGCTAAATAAACAAATTGATCCTGCCTAGAACTGTTATTAAAAAAACACACGCCACAAAAATTTAGGCAGGCCTTTACTTTATCATCATCATTATAGCAATAGTATTAAATCCCACAGATGGCGCCCAGAAAATTGTATCTTACATTGCCAAACTGTGAGACTCTGAACACCCCGCCCCGTCCCGACCATGCCCATTCACACACCATACAACACGATGGCCAGTGCAGCTTCTACTCTGCGCCTACACGCTATTTTAGTTTTCTGACAGAGAAATTTAATTTAATGAAGAAGCACGTAACATATTGATTAAATAAATTATGAAAATCAAATAATCTAATTGTAAAAAAATAAAAATTCAAATAGTTATTTTTAGCCTGTGCTCATTGAAAATGTTTTTATTTTTGTTTCAGGTCCCTATATCATATAGCTGCCATAGGAACGATCAGTCGAAAGTTAAGTCTTAGTGGGAAAAACTTGTTTGTTGTTTGAGATATTTTTGGTTTGGTTAAAATCGGACTACTATATCATACAGCTGCTATTGGAACCTTTGATCAAAAATTAAGATTCAGTATGAAAAATGTTGCTATTTTCGTAGATATCTCAGCCAAACTCACAAATTGGAAATTTTCTATTTTCTTTTGCATTATGATCGAATTTGGTTTAAATCGGCTCCCAAGACAATTTCGACAGTTAGTCGAAAATTTAATGCGGTATCATTGTTGTATGTATTTTCTTAGTAGAACTTTCGACTATTCTAAAGAGTGATGCAATTTGGGTCAAAGTAAAAGACAAAACGCATAAATTAGTTAGCACTTTGAGCAGCTGCTGTTGGCTGATTATGCTGATGATGTTGCTTTGCTGATGACCCACAACTTTGCAGCGGATAAGATCTTTGTAATTACCTGTAAAATAGTTTCTGCAAATAAGTAACAATAACAGCAGCCAAAGATGCCAAGCGTGAAAATTGCAGCTGTTAAAATTCGAGCTAGCAAACGGCTAAGGCAAAAAAAAAACTAAACAGAAACAAAACTGAAAAAGATACATCCTCAGCTCGGGGTTAAGAGGTGCAAACATAAGAGAGTACAAACATAATTTGTAGAGCAGACGACTCAGAAACCAATAAGCAAATAGCCAAAGGTAATCAGCTGGCGCGCCGGCGCAACAGAATGGCACAGAGACAGACAGACAGTCAGTGAGACAGACAAAATAATTAGTTTGAATGAGCTGCAGCACTTGAAAAACCTAAAGAGCATCCACACAACAACAACAACAAATAATTATAATAAAAATACATTTGCTGGGCAGACAGACGAGCATTAAGTCCACATTATGCATTCATTTGAGTGCAGAGACATCCGAACAGACAGACAGACAGTCTGACAGACAAACATACACACAAAAGCACACACACACAGACTGACAAACTGAAAAAGCAACAAAAAGAATTCGGCAAAAATGAAACAATACTCGCTGATAAAATAATTCCGAGTACTGCGCATGCGCAACAAGCCAAAGATACATTTTGTAGATGCAAAGATAAATGAACCTAAGATAGAAAAAGCAAATTTGAATAGATCTACAGAGGCAGATACAAATTTGAGCAATTATTTTACACCATTAGGAGTAACAAAATTAAAAAAAATGTAATATTATAGATTGTATTTGAATATTTTAAAAACTTTTAAAAAAGTTATGCTTTTTAAACTAGAAAATGTTTAATAAATAAAAGAAGTAAAACATAGTTAAAATCAATAGAATGAAAATTAAATAGTACATATTTTAAAAATATTAAAATTTCAACACTAAATAAATAACTTATACTCAAAGACCATCTTTTTGTCCCTTCGAATTTGAAACTATAAGTTATAAAAAGCTTTATTAAATAATTTAAAGTTTCCAAAGTAAGTTGAATTTAAGATTCGGTAGTGTATGTTAAAATATTGATTTTTTAAATTAAGATATCATTAAAGGGTTGTTAAATATTGTCATTGTTTTTATGTAAGACCTTAATTTCTGTATTTGATTTTTACACAATATATTTAATTTTACCTTAAGGATATTAAGATATTTTCTTTAAAATTTGTGGAGCAAAGATATTTTCCTCACTAATGCACAAAGAAATCACTTCAAAGATACTCCCATTCCGAAGTCATATAAGCTTTGTCTGTGATTCTAATTTAGTTGATGTACGAGTAGTTAATTAAGCTTTTATAGGTGTTTAAAATGATACCTATGCATATTGAGAGCTCTCATAGGACGGGGTTGTTGTACATAGTTGTAGTTGTAGTTGTTGCTCAATGTTGGTCCGGTAACTGTCAACTGTTAACTTGCTGGTATGGGATGTTTATGTTAGGGGTGGAAGCATAGCGACAACACAACACACGCACACGCATTCCCATCGAAAAGTCGAGGAGGACTGAGTCCAGGTACAATACACAATACACAAGCCAGGCCAGGCCAAAATTAAGATCATCATCATGATCATTGTAGTGGCAAGGGCAGGTAGCTGTAGCCAGAAAAGGATCGGCAAGGGACCGGGACATACAAAAAGAGCGACAGGGAGAGTGACAGACAGTGAGAGAGAGAGAACGAAAGAGGGAATATACATGAGGTGAGCAGGGTTCGGTGCACTGGCGCAGAACGTGGTTGGAAAAACCGTTTTTCAGTTTTATGAATTATACCAATTGACAATTTCAGGGCAACATTCCAGCAGAAAGAAGAAGAAAAAAGTACAGTCATTCAAGACGCTGAAGCAGAACCAACAGCCCCTGTTGCATGTATCTATGTATCTACATACCTCCTGGGCCATTGTTGTTGCCACTTGCAACCTTTTGTCGCACTTTTCTGTCCATCAATATTAATGCCGCTTGTCAATCAGCAGACACTCGACTCAACAAATGCATGTAGGCAAATGTATCTTTTTTTTCTCCTATTCATTGGATTATTGTGAGCATTATGAGTTTTCGGAGTGCTTGACTTGCTCATCCCTCTCTCCCTCCCTTCCTGACCCGGCCAATAGAGGCAGCATCAATTTGATGTTGCTGTGAGCTGACATCTAATGGCGAGACTTCTAATGAAAACATTTATGGGCTGCATTTGATTTCAATGTTTAGCGATGAGCTTTAAAAATTGAAATCTTATGACCTATCAAAAACAACAATGGGTATAAAAAAATCTAAATTTATTATTAATTTTGATTTTATTGTAATTATTGAAAAAATAGCATAATGAAATGGCGAGATCAATTGGATTTAACAATTAAAAAAAAAAGTAATTAAAAAAATTAATTTTTTGTATATAAACTTGTTATTTTGTCAAAGCAATTACCTGACCAACTGTATACAGTTTTTCACCTGTTTAATTTATGTGAAAACTCTGTTTAATTATGTTTCGAAAAGTGTTTTCAGGAATTCGCATTCGTCGCATTCTTGGGGCGGGCAAATTTAAAAATATGTATGCCACAAATTCCAGTTCGTCAAGACGTTCGTTTTTTTTTGTTTTTCTCAAGTGGAGCTCCCCAGTCCAGACATAATAACAAAGCAGAAAGATTTCGCAATGCTTTAAGTAAAGTTGTCGGTAATGTGAGACGAGTGTGTGTAAGTGTGTGTGTGTGTGTGTTCGTTGAGTGTGTGGAATGTGCGGGAAGAGACTTGGCAAACTGAAGACTACGGGAACACAATTTCATGAATTGCATGCTGGGCTGGCCAGTTTGCATAGTTGCATGAGGGCGTCGAGTATCTTCCTCTTCTTCTACCCCTTCTTCCACTTGTGGTTAAAGAGACTCAACTCGATGTTGGTCTACAACTTTCTCACACAAAATGTACATTAAGTAGATTTATGAAAATGCATAAAACCGCACACACAACACAAAATGCAAATAAAGTAGAACAATATATATGTAAGTGTATAGGTGTATTTGTGTGTGTGTGTGTGTGTTGTATATATGTATGTTTGTATGTATGTATTGTCGTCAATTCGAATGGGGACTCGACAATAGCTCAGCTCACTGCGGGCAAACACAAAACTCATGGGCAAACATTCAGCTCAAAATCACGGTCAGGCAGGCGTTGGAAAGAAACAGAAAACAAGTTTAGCTCTTGGCGCATTCGATTTGCGAAACGGGTTTATAGCCAACGATTCGTTGTTGAGAGGCGGCCAGCTTGAATGGGCGTGGCACTGACCGCACTAAATCAATGCAAATGTCTAATCCATTTGCCTCTTCGCCTCTCCCTCCACATGCTTTTTTATATTCCTCTGCTTGTCGGCAAAACTTTTCATTTGATTTCTAGCGCAAATTTTAAATTTCAGTTTTTAATCCAAATTGTCAACATTCTCTGCATAACGATTCAAATCCGGACTCCGGAAGCTGTTGAATTTGGTATTTTATCTGACAGCGTCCGGTTTTAAGCACAATGTTTGCTAGACAGCTCAGAATTTGATCTATGGATGTCAAATTATTCAAGCGCATTCTGAGCAGAACTAGATTAAGTTTTATTGTATTTTATAGACAGATTCTGTTTTTAATTCTCCTTCAAAATATTCTGGAAATTGAGCATAAAAGTTGTTTATTCAAAAACTTTTAAGCCTATAGTTAAATGTGAACTGAAATCCTATAACATAGTTGTTTTGTATCTAAATTTTACTCAATTATTTATTAAACATTAACGTTCACTTCTAACGTTTCAATTTTCTATAAATAGCTTCCTGTTTCAATTTTCATTTCCTCGTCTCGAATCTGATTAAATTCCTCTCGTTTTCAATGACTTTTATCATGGTTGTTATTGTTAAATTTATGAATGCGATTTCGTTTTCGATCTCGAATTCGATTTGTTTATAGAACTGAACTGAAAAACGAGAGCAGCTGCAGTCGCCAATAAAAAGCTCCGATTTCCAGCTAAAGCATAATAAACTATAATTTGTGCAAAACAACAAAAAAAATACAGATGCCGATTATGAATGTGAATAGGAGTATGAATATGAATATGATTCGTAAGGCCAGCGGCAAAACAAGTCGACGAAACCAAAAGTAAACAAAGTCAAAAGGAGAACGAACAACTCTCGGCGTACATAAGCCAAAAATAAACATTCTCCGAGACTCTGATTCAGACTCCAATTACGAATTGCAAAATAGGCACAAGAAAAAAAAAACAAATTGACAAACACATAAAAAAGATTGCGCGAAAACGCGAGGATGGCTCAAAAGGTGGGGGGGAAGAAAATGCACAACAAGACCAAGAAGTTGGTATGTAAATAGATAAAAAAAACCTTTTGAATATGTATAAATACTTATATAACAAGCTGGAAAGGCTATAAAAATCGTGGGTGTAGTGTGGTTTTTGCGATTTGTGGGAGAGAATGGGGCGTGGCAAATTGTTGAAAAGTAAGTGCCAACTGCGTAGAGTGTTTAGAAGTCTGTGTGTCAAATTTGGTTGCTCTAGTTCTTATAGTCTCTTAGATTAAATGATAGGTACTTAGTAAAACTCGAATCACCATTAGAGTTATTTATTTATTTATTAATTTTTCCATGATTGTTTTTATTTTGATTATAGTTCATTTTGCATTAAAATTTCAAAATTCATTTAAAAAAAAACAAAAAGATAAATCGCCCTCTAATTTGAGATTTTTTTTTATTTTTTGAGGTGTGCCGCGTATTATGGACCATTACCGAAATTCGAGTTACAGAAGTTCGAGTTACGGAAGTTCAACTATGCATAATTATACATACATATGGGCTAATCCGAAAATTTTTAAACCAAGGGCAAAAACCTTAAATTGTCAATAATTTGCATGTTTTTTAATAATAGTTGTTTTTTGTTGTAATAGAATATATTTCAGGCTTCAAATTACAAAATCAAAATGATTTTACGGTGGTTTGGTTGTTCATGGCCGAGCTTAATCAATTAATTCCTCTTTTTGCCTCTAAATTTCAATAAATCTTGTAAAAAAAGGGGTATTTTCAATGGCCAAAAAAGTGGGCAAAACGGTCGTCTGAGTGTTTAGAGCTTAGCTCATCTTAAACTTTGTTTAATTTTCTTTTATTTAAGATAAAAACTGTATCGAAAAAATATTTAATATATATTAATAATTTGAAAAGAAGTGTGTGTGTAAAAAGTGTAACGTCCGCAACGTAACGTCCGCAACAGACAAAAACTAAAATTTTTAATTAAGGAGACTACTTATCTTTATTTTTGATGATGGATTGATATGGTCATATATTCCACTTAATTTTTTGTATTTGGATATTTTTTGTTTACTATGCAAAATTCGCTAATATATGTGCAAATGTACGTTAACCTCAAATCGACTTCCATTCTTTGTAACGGCCGCAACGGAACTTTCAGCAAGCCTAATTTTTTTTCAAAAACAGTAAGGCTTTTATCTTAAAATAGGTTTAAGAGTACTTTCAATGAAATGCATTTTTCAGAAAATTTCATTTAAATTCACCAATCTGAACGCGAGCTGTATCAGTTTAAACATGAAAATTTGCGTGCAAATGTAACGTCCGCAACTCAGGATTAGCCCATATGTAAAAAAATATACCAACAAAAATTATCGTTTCTATTATTTTTTTCATCACTGTGTATAACTATATAAAATTCACACGAAAAAACTTTTTCCTGATTTTAAATACTTTTCTCATTTTATATTGATGTTAATGGTTTAAGAACAAGTTGGAAAAGAATTAACGATTTCTGAAAATTAAAAATATAACAACAATATGCTCAAAAAGAAATAATTCCATATAAAGTAAATTAAAGTAATATTAGAATTTAGGCTAGCTAAATTAAGAGTTGTTTTTAAGTCAAGGGCAATAATAATTTGAAATATTCATGTTACTCTTACACAGTTTACAGAAGAATTCTTCATACTTATATACACAGACATACACAAACAAACACACTTTTACATGCACATTTGTTAATTAGAAAGTGTCGCCCTCATTAGATTTCACCGCTAAGTTGTATTTTTTGTATTGTTTATCAATGAGCAAATATTTGATATGAGCCTATGCTGTGTCGTAATTAGATTAGCTGTCACCTGTAACTACACACACACACACAAACGCACTTACACTCACACTCACACACACACACACACACTATTTGTGCTAGTTTCGCCTCTTCTGTCTCTTTTCGTCGCTTGGCCGTATTTAGGATCATTCGGCCTACATTCGTTTGCTACGCCTGCACTTGTTTTGTTTTTGGTTTTGTGTTTTGCTTTTGCTATTGAGTTTATTTTATATTTATTTAACTTTTTGTATTTATTTTGCGCACCTTCTTGGAACCGTTTCATGTTTTGTTTACCTTTTTTTTGGGGACACGTTTTCTTATCAGCTGCATTTAATGCAATTGCATTGTGTGTTGGTTTTTTGTTCCTGCTTATGTTTATGGGCCAATACATATTTGGTTTATCTGTTACTTTTTGTGCCCGTTTTATTTCTTTGATAAGGTAAATTTGTGGTACGGTAACCGTTCTAAGATTACACAAAAATGAGCACAAACTCAAGATATGAAAATATGTGTGTACATAAATATTCCGAGCTTTCAATTACTACAGTTGTTTTTTTCTGTGTCGTTCAAATATCGCAGCTAAAGCAAAAACAAAAGCTAAGCTCATTTCAAGCCAAAGCTTCGCCAAATTAAAATTCAGTGACTCATGCGGCGAACCAAAAAGTACAAAGTTCATTTTGCAATGCCAAAACGGGGTAAAAAAAAAGCAAAGCAAACAAAACGCAAGGCACAAGGCGCCAAAATGGAGCTGCAAATTAGCGTAGAATACAAATAAAACAACTGCACAACAAAGTCAACTTATAGAAACCGCAAAAAAACAGGCTTTTGAATGTGTGTGTGTGTGTGTGTGTGTGCATTGTAAATACATACACAAGTGTTTAGCTGTGGCGGTGGGCAAGACAACATAACATAACATGGGCAGTACAATGACCGAAAGTAGCTAAAAACAAATGCGCCATGCTCAAAAGTAGCCTCCACGACACCCGCAGCGTGGAAAACGTAGTAGAATAAAAGAGTAGTATGTAAAAGCTACTCTACTAACTAAGCGTGCACTTATAAACCTGTTGTCAAAGAGAATAGCAAAAAAAACAACAACAGCAGCAACTAGCCCGCTGTCGACGTTGTAAAGCTGCACTAAAAATTCCAATCTTCCAGTCGTCGTCGCGCCGGCGCTCGGCTCCAATAGAGTGAGTCTGAAAAGACTCGCGAGCGGCGGCTGCGCTCAACGAAAAAACTAAAAAAAAAAAAAAAAAAAAAAAACAGGTATAACTGTTTGTGCTTGTATGCGTGAGGGTGTGCGTGTGAGTCAGTGGAGACTTTTGAGAGCTGGAGCCCCAGCAACATCTTCACGAAACGGCAGAGCAAAGTGTACGATGCGATAACCGTACGAAGGTGAACAGCAAAAAGTAAAGCAGCAAAACACAGAAAAGAAGACAGCGACAACAACAACAATGAATGTCGACGCACCCTTTTCTTATTGTGTTGTTGTTAGTGCTGTTGCTGTTGTTGTTGTTCTTGTGTGCTTGTGTAGATATTGAAGCGCAAAACCACATCCGAATTAACGTAGCGTCTCTTACCTATGCAGATGGAAGCAATAACAACAACTACGTATGTATGTATGTGAGCGAGGGAGCGTTAAAAGAAGTACAAAATATAGCGGGTGGCGTCCGACACTCTCCACAACTAGAAAAATAAAGCGAAGCAAAATGTGAAGCCAAAATGCCGACGCCGTTGGAATGCAACGTCGTTGTTGTTGTCGTTGCTAAGCCGGACGGACATGGCAATTGTTGCATTTTCGTTGTCTAACAAATGCATGAAATGTTCTTGAGCGCTTGATCCGCACAATTTGCAGTAATTATGAGAAGCTACAACTGAATTGAAAACAATTTGTGGATTACTCACCTTTTGGCACGTTTCGCCGCCTGTTTTAAATCCAAAAGAACACGTTTATAATCCCAGCATAAAAGAAACACAAACAGTAATTCACTAGTACCACAATAAAAAAGGAAATTCGCTGCCACGCTTAATTAAATGAACGCAGCAATTAAATATTTGTTAACTTCGTTGTTGTTGTTGTTGTTGTTATAGCTGCACATTTTGACGCACAGATCGCGCAGATCGAACGAAAGCTGCGCAAAATAAATGCAAAGCCAATAATAAAAAAAAAAAACTTTATTGCGATCAACAAATATATTGAGCACTTGTTTTGCACTGTAATTTAATTTGAATTTTATGCAAAATACGCATATGCACAACACTTTTACACTTGTTGCGTCGTGGATGTTGCAATTATTTTCTTGGAAACTAAACGAATTTTGTGAAACGAACAAAGCGCGAACCACGCGCGTAACACATTTGAAAGCGACGACGACTGAACGGGAACTCAAAGCGGACAGCGAAACGAAACGCGATGCAAGCGAACGAATCAAAACACAAAGCAAAATGACAAACGCCTATCGATATTTGGAAGCATTATGTTATTAGCAGACTGTTATTGTTATTCTTACTGTTATGTTAAAAACCATTTGCTGTTCAGAAGTTTGAAAAATTTAATTTGTATCTACAAATATATATCTATATAATTGTTAATAAATGCACAAGCAATACGAATTTTTTTTAGATAGAATTTTCGTAATCTACTTTAATTTGCACAACAGAAGACAACATAACAGTTTCGGCCGTCGCATTGCTATCGATATTGAAAATTGTTAACTAGAGTTGTATCGTTCAGACAAAGTTCGATTGAACTATTCACGAAAGTGAACGAACGAAC